>JAWWMP010000002.1:714714-807552 GCA_035047865.1 Dendrocincla tyrannina
GGGAACATATTACACTTATTCATGTATATTGTACAATTTTATGCCTCTGACCAAACTCAGTATTCTGCATTCTAGTGTTTAATAAAATTAATCATTCAAGAAATCCAGAAAAAAATATTCAGTCATATAAACAATGCTGTTTTGCTTAACAGTCTTTAAAGCATGGCACTGAGTATGTGTTTACCAAGCAAACATATTCTGAGAAATCATTTCACACTCTACTGAAACATTTCCATCAAGGATAGAAAGAAATATCCGTGCTGAAAGTCACAAGAAACTCAGTTAAGCTCCCATAGCAATTCTTATTGAATTCAACAAAATTCAGTTTATCCTAAGAATATCTCCCTGTAAGTAGTCTGCTGTCTGAGATACACCTTTATACCATCTCCTGCCCTTTTAATGTCCTTGTATTTCTCTTCTTTTTTTCTTTTTTTTTTTACTTTTCACTCAGCTTTAGACGTTTTTCCCTATTTCAGATGTTAATCATCCTTGCATTAAGCAGAAGGAGAATCGGGAGTATCCTGCATACGTTTTAAAGGCCATTATGGTGTAATACACATTATACACTATATTACAACTGCATTCATTCATCAGCTATGGGGATGGTACAGCTAGAAAAAGAGGAAACTGGGACAGCCTGGTAGCCTAGTTCCTCAGCACATCCCTCATTGTATGTGAAGAGTATCAGAGTGGGTTCCCTGTTTCAATACTGAGCTAAGTGGAGTGTTGGCATCCCGAAGCTAAGGCAAGGCAATAGTGACTTGAAGCCCTGCAGCATGCAGTCAAATCGTGGGCTGTAGGCTGCAGCTCTCAAAATTTTGTCACAGAAAGAGAACTGTGAAGGCTTAAACTAGTATTTCTGCTCAATCTCAAAAGTAGCAACAAGGATTTATTGAAACATACTCTATTTTTTTCCTTAGCTTTGCTCATTCAGCCTTCCAAAAAACATAATTTTATATCACAGCTTTTTCAGAATAGCTCCAGGAAGAAACTGTCCAGCAAGAATTACCCCCTCTCACTTCTCACATATCCACGTAGCATCTATATCTAGCATCACATTCCTATGTTAAGAAACACAAACATTTTTCTGCCACTTCTCTTCCAGATTACCAATACTACCACTGTCTGATTTAGGATACTATTGGGAAAAACTTTTGGTTGTTTTTGAATCAAATACACCATTCTCTGTAGCCACCCTTCTTAACGTTTATGCTGTGTAATTTTCCCAATAGCTTGTGCATGCTACATCTGTTTTTTTTCTTGTCTGATCCGTTACTAACTAAAAAATAAAACAAACAAATATTTAAAATAAATTTGCAAATGACACATTGAATGTGAGGTGACAGGAACAAGTAACTGATGTAACACAAAGCATTAAATAGCAGACTTATGAAGGCCAGAAAACACCTGAGGGTCCAGCCAAGGCAAAAGAACCCTCTGCAAAGACAACTTGCCTATTTCAAATCCTGAAAATGCAATTCATTCTGCTATGTTAAACACTGCCTTAGAAGTGAATCCTCTGTCACACGGAGTGGCTCTACATGGAAAGAAAATGAAGCCAGCAACTGGTAAGTGCATTGCGAGACCAATCTCTGATGGAATTATACTTTTCCAATATCCATTCAAGCCAAACATCCAAGTCCAAACCAAACAGAATAAATGAAATGAAAATATGAAAAATCATAAGAAAAAAATTGGGTCTTATGATCTCATCAAAGGCAATGCCTTCATCTCTAGTGCAGGGTCTCCCTGTCCATGGAGGGCAGGGTGGACATCTTTAAATGGTCTATTTTAGGTGCTCTTTTAGGTCCCTTCCAGCTCAAACCCTTCCATGATTTTTCACAACTGACTGCTATAGATAATCCTCTTCAGCTTCACTTCTCTAACAATGTAGCAAGACAGTGCAAAGAACAATCTTGCAGTGGCAACACAAAAAAACAGTTAAACCAAAACCACACCCTTTTATAAATCAAAAAACAAAAGCAGGAAGGCGAAAGAATGAATGCACTTCCACAGATCAAAGCTCCCTAAAATTCAGGAGACAAGTTACATCAAAGTTGCATAAAAGGCAACTACCCATTAACTCCATAAACAATATTCAAAGAGATTTCAAGTAGCCATTCAGTGTCTGATACTTTTCTGGAAGGGGAATTGACTACATAATGAACATCAACTTTTCATTTTTACCAATGAAATTTTTTTACTTAATTTTATTCCAGCAAAACTTGCTTTGTTAAAGAATACAACACTCAAAGATACTTAGGAAATGAAAGGCTTTTAACAAAAGTAAATGAGGCATTAATAGAAAACCTGTTAAACAAAAGGAAATTCATGAATAAGTAGGAAAACAGTGCATTTTGAGATCTGTGATAGCAGAGGAGTTGGGGCCATTTATCAGAAATAGATTATTTTTCTTGATAATATCCACACAATTTTTTCCTGAGTTAAAAGATCTGAAGTCTAAAGAATTGATCAAAAGTCTTCCACAGTCAATACGAAACTTCACCTTCAGTGAGCTTGGGCTCATCTACTGAAGCAGAAGGTATTTCCATAGGAAGAAGTCCTGAAGTTCATATCAGGACTTGGCATTATCTCCAAGCTTTTCCACTGGGTGGTGGTAATGAGATCAAGAAGTTCAAGAAAACTGGTAGCAGAACTCTGAACACCACCAGTATTAGCTCTTTCATGTACTGATTCATTCCATCTCCCCCTCTATGCACATACATATTTGTGTGTGGGAACGCATATACCCACCCGATGTGTACATATGCCACACTGGAAATCTAGTGTCACACTAATGAAGGGATGAATAGAATAGTTTCTAAAAATCTTTCAAGGGATGAAAGAACAACTTTTTTTTAAGGGATAAACAGAGTTTGCTGCTTTAGCATTCAGTTCAACAACATAATTTCCATCATGTAAAAGCCAAAGAGAGTTGGGATCAGAGAGGTGACAGGTCAGAAAATACTGCTATCTATTCCTGAATCAGAAAATATAAATTAGTGACCCACTGGAGAAAAAAAAAAAGCCTCCAGTGATTAATACATTTCATTGAGTTCAATATATGACATGCAATGATGGCTTCCTTTTTCATATGGTCTCTAATAGTCACGGAAAAGAACAGAAATGAAATTAAAAATGATGTGTTTACTTTCCCAATGTTACACATTTCAGTGAGATCCATTTTTTAGAATAGGAACATTTGGCATCATCTGAAAATAAACCCCCTTTACAATATTTATGGTTACTACTTCTCAATTTAAGACACCATAAATCATATCAGACATTAGCTGGTTCACATTCACAGGGCACTTGTTCTAATGGTACCAAAACACAGTAGAATATTAAGCAAATGCTGGGGAAGGATATTTCCAATAGTGTGTAATATGACACACTGCCATGTACAGTTTAGATAGTACCACTTTTGCACCATAGCTTATATAGGAGCAGGTAATAGTTATGTGTGTGTGATCACTGACTTTGTTCAAACCTTCAGCAACAGTGAGATGGTGATGATAGTGACCAGTGACAGAACCTGAGGAAATGGCATGGAGCTGTGTCAGGGAAGGTTCAGGTTGGATATTAGGGAAAGGTTCTTCACTCAGAAGATGGCAGGGCACTGGAACAGGCTGCCCTGGGAAGTGGTCACAGCACCAAGCCTGACAGAGTTCAAGAAGCATTTGGACAACACTCTCAGGCACATGATGAGATTCATGGCAATTCATGTCACGTGCAGGGACAGGAGATGGACTTTGATGATCCCAGTGTGTCCCTTCCAACTCAGGATGTTCTATGATAACTTAGGCACTTCCAGCTTCACCCCATGGCTTCCAGGCATTAGAGCACACAACACACGTTGTCAATAAATTGCAAGACTTGCTTGGGAAAATGAAACATGATGCAGAGGTTGTCAGGGCCTTATGTTTACATTGGTTTACTGTTCTGCCCCAAAGTTTTGCCTACTGATTTTATTTCAATAGAATTCTATGGTTAATTTAGCTTTCTTGCATTACACCTTAAATTGGCTGTAGAACTCCTTGCAGGAATATGTATGAGCTAAATAATAATAATTTTAAAACCACACAATTTTTATGACCTATAATTTCAATACCAGTAGATACATGTAGTACAGTAATAGTCTTGAAGTACTTATTATGGTCCTGAATGATGCTTGACGCATTAACTGTCTGAAAGGCCCTGTTTATTCATTAGAATAATGATTTTTTTTTTCCTAATTGCTAATCTCTCTGCTGTAGCAAAAGAATATAATTACAAATAGGCATGTCAAAATACTATCAAAAGAATTTAATCCAACTTTCAAATTATTAATAACTTATGTGCTTAATTAAAGATAACCATATCAAAATAGCCTTGAGAACATTATAGATTACTAGGCTGAAAACAAATCATTGTAAGAAACAAAGTCAGTATTGCTCTAAAAATAGGGAGGATTTCCAAAGCCCAGCATATCTGTTTTGGCATTCTGACAATTAAAAATGTTTATATACTTCATTTAATTAAGTAAAAACTTACTCATTAGCTCAGGCTATATAAATCATGCTAAGTTTTACCAAATGTACATTTCCCTGAGTATCTGTAAAACCTGTATAATCAGACAAGGCAAAATACTATTAACAGCGATATCAAGACAACTACCGTGGGTAAACTACAAATCTGTGCCCAAGCAGCAACACGAGAGGGTGTTTCTTCATCCAGTTTTTGAGTTGCCTTGGAGTTATATTGCTCATGTATTGCTGAACCCTGAATCCTTGTTTCCAAGATGGGAGGATGACTATTAATGACTACACATTAATTTAATTAAAATTCTGACCTAATTTATTTATTATTAGAGTGGAAAAAGTTGGTTCCAACGTTTTTCTGCTCTACAGCTACATTCACATGGCCCTTTAGATCAGCAATTCCTTGTGATAATTACATGAATAGGGTCATCAAAAATAAACCTTCTCCAGTTTTAAAAGACCATCTTCCACTTTTTTCTATGCATAATTGTGACACAATGCATGCATGCATATATATGTATAGTTATTTAGAAGCTTAATTTACTTTCATTATTACTACGTACACTCTAATGTCCCTTGACATATTTCATGCATATTAAATTTTCTCCACACAAACCTGACTAATACAAGATATCCATTATCTAGATCTACGCTCAAAATAATGCATATTTGCTTTAACAGAATTTCAATACTGACGCTTCCTATATATATTAAATTACCCTTGAACTAACCTTAACATTGGCATTCCCACTAGAACCAATGATCCTAATGCATTTGAAATGCATGAAGTTAAGAGGAAAAGAAAGTATAAAATGTTTTAAAAGTCAAAACAAAACTCAGCTATTCCCTGGGAACCCATGTGCTGCAGTCTTTACAGGAAAATGCATTTACTGTAAAAAAAAAATATCAAAACCAAAAAAAAACCCAAACATGCAGAAAGAAAAGAAAAAGTCTCTACTCAAATTCTCACCACCTTGGAAGAAACAAGATTATATTTAAACTTGTTGATCTTGAGTTAGTTTGAAAACAATAAACCAAAAACAAAATCCCTAACCAACTAACCCCCTAAAACAATGAAAAACCTCAACCCTACTTGTTTTGAAGCAGATCTTGGAATTTGTACCTGATGTTTATTAAGCCTGAGCCTGGTAGACTCAGCCACTGCCAGGATGGTCCCTTGCTCCCTCATGATGTCTAAACTTGCCAGTTTTAAATACCTTTGCTGCTACACTTCTGTCAGCTCGAAATCCCCATCAGTTATGTGACCTAACGCTGAAATAAAATAATCTTCAATCTTTTCTCTTCCTCCTTGCAAATACTTATGCATTACTGCAGGACACTGAAGTCCCTGTAGCTTCTGCTGGTAAAGCTTTATTGTCATTACTTTAATGCTTGAACATAAATTGCTTCCTTGACGTTCCTAGTTATTTTTGTACATCTTCTCTAAATTCCCTCTGCTCACTTTTCAGAGCAAATAATACTCTTATAAAAGTATATTTATATCCAAATGACCAAAAGTGTAATCCACTTGCCAGCAGATTATATTTAAAGATCAACTCTTAAAGACAGCAATTTAAGTTTCTTGATGGGATATTCATCTCCATTATGTCATCCACATTATTTTCAGAAAGCAAAACATGGATTAGTTTTGTAATAATACCATAAAGGTTGAAAAGCAGGAGCTGTAACAAAACTGTCTCATCAAGGGACTTGGAGAATAAAAGTAACATTCAGGGAATGCCACTGCAAAATGAGATTGAATACAAAGATGCAGGGCACACGTCTACCTCTACACCACTGCCCTTGATAATTGCCTTCATCTTCCTTGCTTTATACTTGTAGATGTTCTCTGGTGCAGGCTGACATTGGCACTCCAGGCTGTCCTTGCACTCTCCCTCCCTGGCTGGGAGGCCCATCCTATCTTTCTTAGCAGCACCACAGACTCCTCAAATCCATAGTTTGCTTTTCTCATTGTTTAATTTTCCATGCAGTCAATTCTTTGACTCTGTAACTGATGCTTCATTTTGCAAAATATGTTTTCTTATCATTTCTCATCTGCAGTTTACTCACCCTTCATATGAGGAACTAATGAGAAAGCCGAGAGAAAACCAAATATTATTTGTATTAACTTATTAGAAGGAAGCCAATTTTTGCTCAATATTGCAACCATGTATTTGGATTTAACAGAACATTCCTCAAACTGAAGGCCAGCAGCAAAGTAAGCCGATTTTGGACAAAGCATTTTCTGCCTTCATGAAAACAGCAGCAGGAAACAAACTCCAGTGGTCAAAATTGGATCATAAAGATGAAAAACCATATGTGTTTCTGGTCTTTAAATTGCTACTCTACAGAGTGATAAGAGACATATAGAACCTTATCAGGATTTAATTTCCGAACTCAAATGAGAAAGGAATGTGCAAACCCCCTTACATGATCTAACATTAGATTGCAGCACACGATAAAAATATCTTAACGGGCGTATACCTAAGGACGGTAACACTTCATCTCTTCTTCCTGAGAAAATGCTCTCTTTATACAAATCCTTCTAAAAATAGCATATTTCTGGTTTGCTGGGCATGACTGTCTTCTTCAGGAAATGTTTTCTGGCAAAAACCTGCTCACAGTTACTGTATCTTTTTAGTGCTTCTGTAATGATACCTCGTAAAATGCTCTTAGTGAATGAGGTTTATGAATGAAGCCTGTCAAAATATACATAGTACAGAAATATGATTGTTAAGTTTTTTTAGAGTTTAATTCGTAACTGCAGTCTAACTGTATCACAAAGGATCTATACTGCAAGCCATCACCACTATGTGAAAAATCTGGTTTGTATTTGTATCTTGTATGTGCATCTTTGCCATGTCATTCTGCATTCCCTTACTGACTCTTTTATCCTAAATTGTATTTACTAAATCTCCCCCTTATTATTCTATTTCTAAGCTCTATCAACTACAGTGTTATTTTCCGACAAACTTAGATTTCCAAAGGGTTCACTGTGAGCAATATTGTCCTTTTGATCAAGAAAATGAGTAAATTTTAACACAAATTTTATACTGTTCATATTGAGCTGTATTTACTGCAGGGACACTACAAAGAGCTTTTACAAATGATGCAGGCATGTTCAGCATCCATGTATGGCCTGTGGGAACAGCAGAGACAAGCAGCGCTCCAAATTTGCAAGTGCTTGCTCTGCTGGGTAATGGGCAGCATTTTAAGATGAGTGGCTGTAGGAAATGGGGCTCATTCCCTCAGCTTCATCTTTTTTCTGCTCTGCAGATTTTGCAGTTTCACCTCCTAGTGTTTCCAACCTAATCTAATTCTAGGGATGTAAAATACTCATTACAACAGTCAAAACTGGATTATTTACTACTGTGGCTGTACTATACCCTAACGTGCTGGTCTCATTTTACAGCACTAGTAGTACCATTGGAAGGAGTAATTTTCTATGGTCGTTTTGTATTTTAGTTAGGTAAACTAAAAAAGGCTAATTCTTAGTAAAATGCATGTACTCCTGAACACACTAAGGCTTTGTCTATCCTATCTTGTTTTAACAATTTCTGAGTCTTGTCCTGCCTACTGAAAAAAAAAAAAAGTTCACAAAGAGCACTTATATTCATGACATCACTTCCTGAAAAACATCTCAGAGAAGGGTTTGGCATTTTTTTCCCTCCTGTCCACATCTATTGGGATGATGAAGCAGATAGGATTTCCCACCCTTATCTCCAGTATGTCTTCTGCGTCAGCCTCTTCTGTGACTCTGCAAAACATAATATATATCTTGGTTCTGTGCCAGGACTGCCTGGGAAGCCAGACTTCCAACCAGCTCTTCATACCACAACCAAAATCATCCAACCTTACAGAAATACACAGCTGTCTATACTGTTAAATACATTTTGGTGTGAAAAAGCTTCAGATAAGAAAACTTTAGCAAAACCTGACCTTTCCTTGGACATACTTCAAGACTTACTGCAACATTACGTTCCAATAATAGAAACTCCCCGAATGAATAAGCAAATATTTAAATTTTACAGATATCACCCTAAGGAAAATTTTAGTTAAACATAAATGGCATGATTACCTAATGGGCATAGCAAAATGTTAGGAAAGTGAAGTGTTTGGATAAAACAGCAATGATTAATTTTCATTTAATTTTTTTCTCAAATATAACATGCTTCTGGAGATCATACTTAGTGAACGTACTCATGGTTCCAGGCCCACACAGTATTTTAATTCCATAAGGTGAGTGGGAGGCTTTTTTAAATCCACATAATTTTGTGTTATTTTCTTTTAACATGTTAAGTTATTATCATCAGATGGAGGGGAAATTAAACATTCTGAATGTGTTAAAAGCCTCGGTCTTCTTGACTCCTATTACCAACTGCTAACTATTGCTAAACTCATCCATTTTTGGAACATGAACAACCTTGATAACATCAGATGAAGACAAAATAAAAATAGAGCTTTGACAAATCCTGTGAATTGAATTCCGGTATCTCGGAACACCATGTAAAGCTCTTGATTGCCTTTGCAAATGTAACTCACTACATTAATATTGAAGCTAACTCATTTCCTAACTTTCCTAAGAGCAGCCAGAACTATAGTCATGCTGGAAAATAGAGGAACTAAATAAAATCCAGGCTATGATTATAGCTGGGGTTTTTTTTCCCCTGGAAAAGGTTTTGCAAAAATTATACCTAAATAACTTTATATCTAGTCTTCCTTTCCTTTTGGGTTTATTATATATTGTTTTCTCCTTTTTCCTTTGTCTGAAAGTGGACAAAAAAGCAATCTACATCACCTTAAGTATCTGGCTTTTAAGATGACCAGAATTAAAAAACGTCCTGTATATTTTCTTTCTTCATACAGTCTGTATTTTGACATATAGTCCTGTACAGAACACTTGTTTTTATCACTGCTCAGACATACGGTAATAAAGATGCTTAATGAGCAGCAAGCCCAGTTTTTGCTTGTTTGGGTCGTGTTTACATGGCACGACCATGCATCTGATGCCTCAGGAAGAGGTCTCTGGAGCACAGCCCTACACAGCAGGGGAAATTCTGGGTGGTAGAATAGGACAGCAGTGTCTTGACCCTGCATTTCTCTGCAGGATGTGTTGACACATATAAGGTGGCATCTGTTTTTTCTCTCCTTCTAGCAGTACTGAGAGCAAACGTGCTCTGCAGAGACCTTCAGTAGGATGATGTGACTCTCATCACCTTCACATCACAAAGCACAGGGCTCAGAAACTCCACAAGTGTGGCTGGCTGAGCTCAAGCACCCTTCACTCCAGGTACGCCAGCTCCTGTCCTTAACACCTACATCTCTGCATGGATAAAACCTCTGCTAGACCACAAGCTCAAAAGGATCCTCTGATGAGGCAAAAGTGAAAGCACTCTATGGCATCACGCCAAGGTGCAATGTCACAGGAGTGATGTCATGAGAACACAAATTATTACATATGCAGGATATACATGACCACTTTTCCCCCTTTCACAGATGAAGAGTTGCCCAAGATCAGGAAAACCATTTGGGAAGCCTGCAGGAGGTGCTTGTGTTTCCAGCCCTTGCTGAGTGGCAAGAGAAGTAACATCCCTGAGAGGAGTCATGCTGGGACAGTGTCAGAGATTCCAGCAAGTGAACAACACAAGCACCTCCAATCATGCAACCAGTGCAGTCTGTCTGCTCCTCAAGGCCCAGCTGAAAAACCATACATCAGATGTTTGGGTTACCCTTGGGTCCCAGCTGGCTGTTCTGTGGCTGCCATAGCCTGACAGTAGGTGCAGGATATCTCAGCCCACCAAAACTCTTGGCTGCCTTCTTAAATATAAATATGTTGAAATCAGTGAACATCAGGACTATCAGTAACAACATCAGGGAGAGGCAAATGTGCATTTATATGCAGAGGAGAGTAACTTAAGCTGAGGTAGGTGCAATAGAAAAAAAAATGTAGTATGTGTTATGTAAAATCCTTTACTATTCAAAATCCTAGTAGGTCTAGAAAATCACATGCATGGTGTCCACTGAGGGACCATCACTCAGATATGATGCTTCACAGGGTGAAGCTGCAACCACAATTCACAATTTAGGGTGGAAGCACACAAAGCAAAATTCTGCTTTCAGCTGCTGTGGAAAATGAAGCAGGGATGGAAAGATGCATTTGTTATTCTTTCTTTCCTCCTTTTTGATGATATATCCTCTCTCCACAGGTTATGGATGTACCAAAGCCATTCTGCTGATGAAAGGACCTGTGCAACTGCTGTCAGCAAGCATGGCCAGTGCAGAACAGTGGTTGGGGCTGCATATAGAGAACATTCAGGAACAGGTCCTGGCACATGCATAAGGGACATCAATCATGACATGCCCAGCACATGGTTACACTCAATACATGCTACAGGGGACCAAGCATGGGCGCAGCTGGGAAATGCCACCTGGACTGAGCCCCCAGGAACACAGATCAGTGCATGTGCAAGAGGTCCATAAGCTAAATAAAAAGTGAGAGCGAGGGGCCATGTAAACAATCAAAAATGCATCTGAATTTCAATCAAATATAACAGCAGCTCTTGATGAGCAGCAGTTCTGGTTTTCCTGCCTTTAATTTTTTTTTTACAATGTTCATTTAACATTGCTGAATCTCATACTTTGCAAGCAGTCCCTCAGAAAACAGTTGCTCAGTCTGGCTGTAGGTTAGTAAAAATACCAGCAGAAATCAAATTCATACTTCAATTTATGCATTTCTAAAAACATAATTGTTGTATGATCAATGCCTTTAGGTGCTTTACTAATAGCTTGTACTTGACAGACCACTATATAAGTCTTTTTGCTACAA
Organism: Dendrocincla tyrannina; assembly: GCA_035047865.1. Lineage (NCBI taxonomy): Eukaryota > Metazoa > Chordata > Aves > Passeriformes > Dendrocolaptidae > Dendrocincla > Dendrocincla tyrannina. The sequence goes on from JAWWMP010000002.1 coordinate 726,061, forward strand.
GGTGAGAAAGGATAACAGATATTTTAAAAAACCATAGTATACTTTAAACAATAAGAAACACCAAAGACCCTGAATTAATTCCATTCCAGATTTTAAACAAAAGCCTCGAATGTCAGGTGATCTCACTGCAGTCATAAATATCTGGAAGTTGTGTAATTATTTAATGCTTTCCTCTGTTCATAAGCCTCTTAGAACAGAAGCACATTCTCCAGAGATCATGGGCTCACTGTGTACCTAAAGAAATTAAGCTACAGTTCAATTATGGTAAATATATTTCATTCCCCCTTGGAGTGGGCAGGTGAAAGTGCTTAAGTTCAAATAGAAGTTAGATTAACAGTAAGAAAGTTATTTAATTCCTAATTTATATATTAACGTCCTTGTACAGCTTTGCAGGAGGATGTCCTCACAACCAGTGTAGAAAACAAAGCATAAAAAGCATATCTGGGGTTTTTTTGTTGTGGATTCAAAATCCATTTTCAAATCCTATCAGTGCATAATCGTCTTCCATTCAGTAGCCATGCATTCTCTGAAGTTGTTTAAATTGTATTTAAAACCTTATGTAAGCAGTATGCCGCATTTTTTGATGTCCATCAGTATCCTGTATCACCATCCAAAGCATAAGATGCAATTCAGCAACAAGACATCTTTCCACTGGAGCTGGGTAAACATACAATGCTTTGGCTACAGCCTTTAATTTCCCTCTGCCAATTTAATTTTAACCATAATTTTGATGATGTTTCCAGATATGAGTAGTTTGTTGTTTTGAATTGTTCTATCTTATAGGATCTAACAGAAAACAATTTTTTCCCGTTTCTTTTAAAGCTCCACAACATGTTATTTATGTCACTAGGAATAGTTTTGTTGCTGGTTTTGCCTTCAACTACACTGCAATTTAGTGATCCATGAAGATGTTGAGGCCACACTTAAGGAAAGGACACTCATGTCCTTAAATGCACATCGAGTGGACCTAATGAAGTCAACAAGAGCACCAGTCTACACCAACTGAGGTAAGTAAGCCTTAAAACTTCAAAAAGGAGTTTGCTGAAACCAAGATTTATAAATGTAAATCTATTGATAATAAACATAATAAGAAACTGGAGAGCTCAATGGCTTTGCTGACTGCTTTAAAATCAAGATTAAATCAGGGGTTGTCTAAGAACAAGGCTACCTGCTTCATTGACAGAGTGTGGTACATCAGAAAGCAATTAAATCAGAGGCCTTAGCATTTATTTTTATTTAAACTGCAGTCAGTACCAGCCATTGACCAATAACAGTATTTAAATAGCAAGCAAGCAGTGTCACACTTGGGCAAGAAAAATGAACCAGCACAGATTAGGAAATACACTGTAGTGGGCAGACAGCTAAGAACAGGCATCAGTTATTTAGGGATGCAGTCGTGCCTGCTGCCCACAACAACAAAAACAACTCCCTCCGCTGTATTTTCAGAAATGAGCTATCTGCCAGCAATAACACAGCAGTTGCAAACTTCACTAAAGATTTCAGCTTAATTACTACAGCATTCCTCCAAGCACTTAAAACAAGGACTGATCCATGGCTCTGAAACGGAGCATCCAGCAGCCTCATATCTCTCTAACAAGAGTGCTTAGATGTTAAAAGCCCCATTCAAGCAGTTGACAAGCTAGAAAGCACCACCCCTGCTATTCAACCTCCTTCCAGTTCAGACATTCTTATAGGCCACATGCAATGACATTATTTCTTATGGTTTGTGTCGGCATCCTACAAATCCACAAAAAAAAAAGCGCCTCTTGCTCAAGCACACTGCAACATCTTTGTTGCTTCCTCCTACTCTTGTAGTCAATCAAGACTACAGCAGGTGTATGTACACAAGAAGGGAGCCACCATTTTTCAGCTGAGAAACAAATAGAAGCACACATATATATTTTATTCATATATGATAGATATATACATATCTATATCTACTGCAGAACTTTTATCTCCAGGGAATGCATAAAATATTAATACTGTTATATAATGTATCATTGGATTGCAATGTATAATTTTATAAAGGATCTTATTATGATTACCATACTAGTAAGTTATAGACAAGAAAATCTGAGGCATATAAAATGCATAGTCATTCCCTCTAATGGACAAGCTCTCATTTTATACCACACAACAGATCCAAAATAATACATGGACTCCTGCAAATGTAGGCAGGAAAAGAGCAAAGCCCTTTTGATTGGCACGAGGATAAGCTGCTGCTCAAGGAACTCCCTGCTCATGCTGGTAACTTCCTCTGTGATGTTCCCCATGATTGATTTTCACAAGTAGGAGTAAAACAGAATCATGCAAGCTGGTACACTGCCTAGAAAATAAATCTTTGAATTCAGCTAACAAAAATGAGTCAAACAGCAGTATCACCAGGACCACGACAGAGCTTAGGTCGCCTTGCCAGAGAGCAGGAGAACCTACTCAGAAACCTAACTCTTAAAAGAAAACTCTTTAAAGAAAAGCAATTACTGTTGACAAAATGTGTTTTTAATGGCAAATAGTGTCAGGCTGACAGTGCTGGTACAGCCTTAATGACAAAAATTAATGCTGTATCAACTTAAACCTCACAAGGTTCTGAAACAAAAGCTCTGAGTGGCAGAAGTCTTCTTTATACACTCTTGAAATCAAATGAAAGGGAAAAAGAAAGGCAAATAGGTTGCAAATGCATCTGAAAAGAAATTTAATGAGTGAAATTCACTGTTCCTTTTCCATTCACCACTTCTTGACAGTTCATTGTTCACATCTTGCTCAAGGCTACATTTTGCCTACTGGTAAATGGCCCTGGTCTTTTACACCCTCTGAATAGGCTGCTTCTAGCTACCACTTCCCCTGTTATTTTAATGAAGAACCTTCTATTTCCCATTTAAAATTAAACCAGCTGGCTAGTCAGTGTTTAGAAGTACCTGAATAGCTTTTGTTGTGAAGAGTAAGGAATCTGTGTGGATTCTTTTGTGGTCCACTCAGTTTGGACTACTTGCATTGCTCTCCTGCAGAGTACTTATAAATACAGAAAACCCCTCCAAGATCATCTCCTGATGTTCAAGGATAGAAAGTTTGCTAATAGTACATAGCTAGACTTAATGGAGAATGGACTAAACATGACTCTTCATTCACAGCCCTCAGTGTTATTGCAATACTTGCCATTGCAATTAGAGTTATAAGTACATTTACAAGCAAATGTGTTCCAACATTTGCATCACATTTGTGATACACAGTGCTATTGGAGTAACAAATCATATAAAGAAAACTAATAATTAATAAGTCTGCCATGTATGAGAAGTAGAAAAACCGGTTTTATTACAAACAAATAAACTGAACAAGAGTTACTAACCTAAAGTTTATTTTTGGTTTTGATTGCTACTAACCTATAGGCATTTTGCAGAAGTTGTAAGGCATCCAGTCCAGTTTTGGAATGTATGCCAGGGATTAAGAGTTCGGGAAAACGGCAATTGCATATTAACTAGGAATATAGCTGATGCAGCTTCATGCCATGTGGCTGACCATGCAGCCAGATGGAGGCTGGCATATTGCCTGAAACTCCGCCCCTGGCATGAGAGAGGGCACAGAAGAGCCAATATGAGAAGAAGAAACGCCCCCCCCCCCATGTTGTAAAATGGGGTTGGACCTTAAGAAAGTTTAAAAGCGCAGTTTTTGAATCAGAAGGTGTGCTCCTAGGGATCCTGTGTAATCTGGACACCCAACACGTGCTGTAACCAAATTTTCTTTTTCGTTCTACTTCTTTTGTTTCGCAGACTTTTGCTGTTTTTTCTAACTTTAATAAAAGTTTTTTCTAACACATGTACCTAAAAAGTCATAGAACTCGATGCCCAAATACAAAATTTCCCACTTTTCCATTTTGTCCTGTTAATGTGATTTCCCTTCTCTTCTCCTTCTAACATACAAACTGATTTCCCAATCTCACCACATCTCTATTTTCATGTCTTCTTGGTGCACACATTGCAAAAGAAATTCCAACTTGTTCACACTAAGTCTGCATCACAATGCTTATATGCAAGAGGGGGAGAGCAGAGATAGCCGAAGGGTCAAATGTGCATCTCTGCCCCAATTTCGTATACTCTGGATGAAATTACTGGAGTAGAGAAACTACTCTCTATTTCTAGAGTGGAGAACTTCTGTCTGATGAAATGGATGAGAAACAAGGAGGTGGGCAGTGTAAAATGCTTCTTTTGGTTTTGTTGCATGTCCAGGTGAACACTTCAAAAAAACTGCAGCTGTAAAAGCCAAAGCTATACATACAATTTTTCCAGGCGCTTCATTCTCAAATCTGCCTTCATTCTTTTCCAGTAATTTCACAGAAAAATTCATATGCATCCAGAATGAATAATCCAAAGTTGCAAATAGGCTATGGAGTCGGATGACACGGGGCGGGGGGGTGGGTTTGTGAGAGTTAGTGCCACACAAAGGAGCCGCAGAAGCACTTCAAGCAATCACATCTCCAGTTTCTGACTTGGAAACCTGAAACTCAAATCTTCCTCCTCCTTTCAACGTAAAAAATCCTACTGGAACATGGAGATCTTTTACTGACAGATTTGCAGGCTTTTCCTTGAGCACAGAAACACGAACAAGACTGACACACCATGTAAGAGGTTTGGCACACAGAAAGCTGCTATACATGTCCATATACAGGAAGCCTTGTGTTTAATTCTTGGGACCAATGGGTGAATTGCAGCTTTTGTCTCTAACAAGACAGCCTCAAGGTTGGCAAGCTTAGCCTAAACTCTTCAACAACTCATAGTGCAAGTCCTCAGCTCAGAGTGTCCCAGGCCCACAGAGCAGCTAAGATATTACCTGACTGACTGGTGAATTTCTATGAACCCAGCTTTTCTCCTCACAGAATCATATATTTCAGTTTAGTTACTCTTGGTCTGTATCTGTATTTTCTCCATCTGATCAGGGCTGTCTTTGCTAATACAGACATCCTCTCTTTGACTTACAATAGAATAATATTCAGTAATAACCTACAAAGCAGGGCTTATAAAGTCATTGCTGTGACTGTACAATCTCTAACATCAGAAGTTACAACAATTTCCTCTTTCTATTCCCTTTCTTCTCACTACATAAGTCAAAATTTACGTGCTTTACAAAGAAAAATTCACCTGCAGAATTATCAGGGATGAGAAAGAAATTCTCATGAGAGAGTTTTGTCCAACATTTGAGATTTGCTGCTGCCCAGCCTCTGTGAGATCTTATTTCTACTGCTCTCATAGATCCTCTGCATTATACAGGAAGTATCCTCTTACCTTTTCACTCTTTGCTTGCCCAAACAAGACTTCAGGTAACACAGACGCACACAGTAACTGCTAGTACCTGATACAACCTGAGGGGCACCCCACTGCAAAGCACAGCAAGATTCAACCCAAATGGAAAATATAGAGCTTTTTAGCAATGACCAATAGCTTCTGCATTTTATTTGCATCAAAAGCATATATAGTGTATTTTGTGTTGAATGTAACAGTTTTTCCTTCTGCTCAGTGAATGGATCATAGCAAATCATCTGTAAACCTCTACAGCCAGCAGATGCAAGTGTGCTTTCTCTCCCATTGAGCTGTGTCAGAGGGCCATGAAAGTACAACCTGTTCTCTCTCTGTCTCTGACAAATCATGAAAATAAAGTGGTACCAGCTGCTTCAGAACAAATAACAACGGCATCTGTTTTTTCTCAGACAAATATAACTTGTACACAACTGATAGTGTTTTCCCAGTTTTTTACCCTATTGTCATCTCTCTGCATCACTCTCAAATGTGATATGGGTCATGTAGAATTGAAGAAATACCCATCACCACTTACAGGGGTAAGGCACTAAGGAGCAGAGACTAAGTGACTGAAAGAATCATAAATGAAGCTGCATTTAGGTTAAAGAAAAAAACAACCAACTAACTGAAATCCCTTCTCAGATCAGATCCTCTCCATCCCGAGGGTTTCATCTACCACGTATGCCCACTCACACTCTCAGAAGCCAAAAATTTTGGTTTTCCTCTTCTGCCATTGCTTCCTGGATTAAAGTCAGCACCATCCCAACAGCTCCTCACAGCCACTCTGACTCCAGGGCAAGGAGCAGCCAATGCTTGACATCACATTCTGCAGTCCTTAGCACATCACAAGTATAAAAAGGAAAGACTGAATCAGCTATTTTAGAATTATAGCATATCTTGGCCATTAGCAGAATAAAACCACAGGAGACAGTGTTGATTAATGCATCCCTCCTTTTCCTGCTTCTCAGTTAAGCTTAGGAAGGCTTGTCCGTCAGCTGCTGTTCTTTCAAATCTCAGCATACATGGGTTTTACTATGATATAATTATCAAAATGCAATTCAAAAAGATGTTTTCTTGCTGTTCAGAATCAACTATACACTTGTAGAGGACATTATAGCTCAGGGAAGAGGGAAAATAATAATAAATCTACAACAGCAAGGGCAGCAAATAACAGCATTCTCATAAGCACTAACAGTTTTATTCTCCCTGCTAAGGAGGAGATAAAGTTGCACTGTAGGTATTCAAAGGAGTTCTCTCTCTCAAAAAGACAAAATGTGCCTCTGATTTTAGGGGATCAGAGTGGGTTGCAGCATGACTGCTGTTCACCCAGTCCTGACCCTGAAATGGAAAGCATTGCAATACCCATTTATTTCCCTTCCAGCTACATCACCTGGGAGCTGAAAGCGTGTTACACGCTATGAACTCTCCTTGTCTTCTTTCAGGCACAGCTGAGGCTGGTGGCAGAGGGGATTAGGCTCTGAGATCCACTGGCTCCACTGTGTCGTTAGGATGACTCATACTGAGGGAGAACTGTGGGTTTTGGTGACTCACATGATGGCTAGTTTGGAGCTTAAGCCCTGTGGTTCAATCCTTAGCCTGCAATCCCTTCAGTAATCTTTTAATATGAAGTTCAGTTCATATACAGAGCCAGCACAGCTCCCTTCACTAAAATTAATTGGAAATGGATTGTGAAAAACCACTCACATTAATCACCATGAACATTAAAAAGAAAGTATACTTCTCGGGGTGTTGTGGTTTTTTTTCATTTTATCTTTCTAAAGCATACCAGAAGGCCTGCTTACCAAAGACAGCACAGTGCAGTCAGGACCAGCAAAGGCTTTTCAGAAACCTTTGTCAGCACACAGCATCCCTGCATCACAGAGGTAACAAACATCCTGATTTAGGCCCAGCCAGAAAACAGCCCTTCATGCAACATGTCATCCTCATCCCCCACCCCAGCACCACCTTCCTCCCTCCTGGAGACACAGCCAGATGGCTTATAAAATGTGTGGAATATGACATTTTAATTATAGATCACCTGCAGGTAGACCATGAGAGGTCTCTCTGAAGAATAAGGAAGAACAATTAAAGTAAAAAAGATAGGCTGGTTTCTGGTTTTTTTTGTCTCCTCAGATGGCACAGTGAGAAGCAGGGACAGAGAGCAGACCAGAAAACAGGCCAGTTAAAGTCATTCTTCTGGCTGGGGTGGTGCTGGCACCAAGCCCAGACCTCATTCTCCTGCCATCTCCTTTGTATCCTATGGCATCTTCCATTTGAGGAAAAACATCTCCTGCACCCATCCGCACTCGGCCAGTTCAGGGTTCCAGCTGGCATGTATGTTCTAAAGTCTGGCATTTGCTACAGCACCTTGCTGGACTCCGCATTGTCCTCCACCATGACAAACAAAAAGATTGCAGTGCAAAGGAACGGGCTTGAAAAGTGCATCTTGCAGCTGATCCTGAAATGATCCTCAATGCATCAGTAGAGGTGGTAAGATGTTGGAGCCTTCCGTGGCCATAGTTGACCTTACACAGAACAGCTGTCCATCTGCAGGGGCTGTGGGAGCACATCTGATTAAAAATTTGAGCTTTACAATAGATCTTTGCTGTCCACTTTTAGTTCAATTTTAATCCATACATTTTCTGATATTATCAGCAAATGGTTTCATTCTCTCCATGACAGTGCTGTTCTGAATTGCTCCCAATCAGTCGGCTTAGTTCCGTCAATAACAACCTAATAAACGAACTTTAATCTTGAAGTAATGGATACTAATGGTAGCTTACTCTGGAGTAGCCTTTAATTAAAGCAATTTAGCCTCAGTACTGGTCACAGCAAATGATAGTCCACACCACTGAGGTTTTCCAGTGGAGAGCCTGTAGCCCAAGCCTTAAGAGCAAGCCATGTCAGTGGAAGAAAATTGTATTTGTGGACTGAAGTGGCAAACTACTCTCAGAGGTTCCTGAAAGATTTCTTTAGTCATCTGCAGCAAAAACGCTTCAAAGTTGGGGTGTATATATATATACACAACTTCTTTAAAAAAATTAATTTTGTTTTTCAGTGAAGTTTGGGGATCAGAAAACAGAATAGTTCTCTATCACAGACACCAGTACAGATTTAAGAAAGAGTATAAAGGAACAAAATGTCTCTGTTCCTGAATATTCCCCTGGGTTTCATCCATTCCTCTAAAGAAGTGGTGCTTTCAAACAGGTCTGATTTCAAACAGACTCAAGAATTAAATACTTTCCTTTCCTCCAGCTCTTTCTCAAGAATTCTTCATATAACAGACAGTGTCACAGTTTATCATTATTCTTTTTAAGGTCTGAGGTTTCTTTGCTCCTTCATCTTCAAAGTGATTAATTTCCCCTTTTCTATTACCCATTTTAAAGACCTTTAATGAATATGACACTGAAAATGAAGAGTGCAGATTGCCATGGTGGTCTGGGCAGCCTTCAGCAGCCCAACAAGTTGCTCCAAGGCAACTCGAATGCTGCCAGCACAAATGCTCAGCAAGCCTGGCAGAAGACAGATGCTGCCATTTTATTACTGTCTTCTATAAATGAGGCTAGTCATTAAATCCAGGAAGAAAACAAGGACTGTTATAATGTAAAAAAATGAAAAGACATGGAGTATTTTGGGGAAAGCAATTTGCAATGAAGGTAGAGTTTCTGTTAATGTAAAGGCTCAAGTGAGGGTAAAACTACAGTCAGAATTCAGCTGATGTAGAGAAAAACCTTAACGCCTAATGCTTTCCTCAAAGATGCATGTATCAAAATTTTCTCTACTGATGCCGTATTTAACCAATGTTAAGTGATCAAACTGTAAAATACTTAATCAGGTAACTTCTCTGAAGCATTTCCTAGCCAGAGAAAGCAACGCTGAGCTGTAATAACAGCTATCACATTCTTTAACTGATAAATTGAATTAATTACTGTAGACATTTAAATTTCATAGCATAAGAGAAGCACAGAAATGCTAACATCCAGATATTTCTATCACCAAAGCGCTAAATTTTTCCAGTCAATATTCCCATGGCAACTTTGTTACTGCCAACAACCAATATGAGACAATGACACACATCCAGTGCATAAGATACGAGGGAGAAAGAGTATATAAATGCTTGCGATTTTTAATTCAGAGAACATCAGAGAAAAACAGATGTACCCTTACAGTGAAGAAAACATGTGCTGTGTAGTGGGAACCCCTTTGAATCCATTGACATTCCCTGAAAACTGTTACTCAGAGGTCATGGAATAATCACTTCAATTAGATTTCTAAATTGAAGACAGCCATCTATCTGGAATGCCCTAGGAGCAGGGTAATCTCACATGACACCAGCATACAGGCTAGACAATGCATCCCCTCAATTTTAGGATGCAAAATTACTTGAACCTCTTGCCCTCCTGTTATTCCCACTGACAGAGTCCTGACTGTGCCTATAGACTTTAGAAGTAGAAAAATAAAATCAAGAGCAAATCAATGCATTACACAACCTTCTTCACATGGATGATTTATGGATCTTTAAAACTTGCAAGAATGTTTTTGGAAATTTCAGAAAACAATAATTAAAGCTATACTGTTCACAGGCAATTTCAGAATTTTTCTTTTGGTTTAATATTTCTGTTTCTCACAGTTTTCTACTCCAAGACATTTCCAAGCAGTCAATGACTTTCCTCTTAGTAAAAGTCTTTTGATCTTCAGCCTGATAACCAAATTAACTTTCTCTTTCTCACATTACTGTAAATCCATTTTCCCTAGAGACTCAAACATAATTACCTCATGCTTTAAACTTGAGATACTTCAGCAACAAAATCGTTAAGTAAATTCATTGTCTGGGGGTAGATGCAAGTATCTACTTTAAAAGTTTTTGTACTTCAGCAAACATATACATAGGAAAGATCACAAAAATTGCAACATTTACACTCTGTCTTGAGGTATCTGCTTATGTCTCTATATAAAACAGGTCATTTTTTCAGCAGTGAAAGCAATTCTTCATTTTTATTATGAAAGAGCAATGACGTGTACTGTAACAAAACAGCAGTAGATTAAATTCAGCTAAATACTTGGAGAAATTTGAAAGAAAATAAGAATTGTCTCTGAAATTTTGAAAATGTTCACATAATGTGTGGGAACAGCCTTCCATGAATTCTGACTGAAGAGACAAACCCACACATGACACAGGGGAAAAAAAATGGTAGAAGCCATACAGCACAAACTGTATCCCAGTGATGACCATTTCCTCCTTGAGTGGAGTAATAAAATTTCCATTTGATGTGGTTCCAAGTGGTGGAAGTGACTCCAGTCGACACGGACAGCCAAGGTTCCTGCACCAATACCACAGAAATTAAATGAGAATTGGCTTCTTCCTGTCCCTGCAAATTTGTCATCAACGGAGCTACACCAACACCTGGGACCATCAAACATCTGTCATTGTCTTTTCACACAAGAAAAAACAAGGTCAAAGAACCTGAGATTTCCACATCATCTTATGAATCACATTATAAGAATACATTCAACCTGACTTAGAATATCCAATACTGTCACAAAGCAATTTAAAAGGGCCAAGTACTCAATTCTCAGCCTCAGTCCCCAGAATTGAGGATGATAGTCAAGACCTGCAGGGCACTTTTGAGTCAATTCTCCAAGTAGCAGCTGAAGCAGAGGAGAGATGCCATAGTTTACCCAATATTGTCATCTTAAAATATAAACAGAGGACAGAAAGCAGAAGCACAACAGACATCCAGCACAAAACAGCCTCCCATGGAAAGGTCTGAAAATGTAACCTAAGCTGAGGCCCACCTCTGCTCCAGAGCAGCAGCCATAGACCAGAGCACCCTTTCCAGCATGTGCCCCATTTTGAAGGGGACAGAGGGTTTTTTTCCAAAAGGGTTTAGGCACTCTGGCTCTGTGGTGCTGGTATTGAGAACAGGATGATTTTACAGAAGTATTTCCTTATCTTCCACTTCAGAAAATAGGATGAATGCTCAGGATAGACTATAAGAGTTAAAGCCACTGTGGCTGGAGCAGTATTATATCCAGGAAGACTGCTGGCTGTTGTTGCTTTGCCAGGCATCTTTAGTATAGTACTGAGCACTTCCTAGCTTCTTCCTCTGTCAGATTCAGGGGAGGAGGAAATCCAGCATCAACCTATACTGATGCAAATTCAATTGCACTTTCAATAATAGCTGTCATCCTTATCATTTTCCCTGAGAATGCTGTCTGAGTATCCTTCTCCTTTTCTCTTGTACTGAAAAAAAATTAAATTTGAATTCTTTTCTCCTAGCTTATTCAGTGTTTTGAATCCTGATATAGAGGGAGGGTAACATCATGCGCCATTGTTACGGTGATAATGGGAGTAGTTCCAACAGCGGGCAGCTTTCTTGTCATGGTTTGATATTAATGCGCTGGTCAACAAAGGGAGTAATTCTTTATTGTGAAATATTCCATTCAATAACCTTATGAAATCTCACACTCCTGATGAAAATCCAGCAAAATAATTTTTATACTAAAAACACCTCAAACAATTATGACTAATTTACAAAGGTTTTTATTCCCCTTTCTCCAAAATATTAAGTGCCCCTTATTTGTTCACCTTCCCCACACCCTGCAGAGTTAAATTTCATTGCATTTCCAGATGTGAGAAGTCTCCTTTGTAGTATCCCAGGACCCTAGAAAAATAAAATTTATGCCAGGGAAAGCTTCACATTTATCTATAATATTGCCCACCATTGAGAATCTAAGTAGCTTGTATTTTACAAATAGGATGCTTTACAATCCAGCTCCTCACAAAGTTGCTGGTAACACTCCTTCACACTCTCTAGATTACCCCTCACTTCTGCTTGCTGAACAGCCAGCTCTGCACATTTTGCAGCCTCTCCAGCTGCCTCTTCAGCTATTGGCAGGGTGAAGCACTGTGCACGTCATCCACTATTATACTACAGTTTTTTGGGCAATGTATCTGTGACAGAGCATTCTCCAGAACTTCTCTGTCTCTGCTAACAAGCAGAGTGAATTTAACAGAGAACAGAGTACAGAAGGGTTGCAGCAAAATAAGATTAGCAATTCTCCCCTCCCAGTCACATCCCCACATTCTTTTTCCTATATGTTCATGCAAAAATCACTAACATTTCGGTCAATATTTTATCATTTCGTTTCTCTTGGCTTGGAAACAGGTATCCAAAATTATATACTCCATGCTTATCTCCAGGACCCTTAATAATCAGGACTTCTAAAGGAAAATGTGGGCAGAAACAGGGAAAACCATTCTTGGCAACAACAATTACAATGTTACAGACCAGCTGATGCCAACAGTGACAGCAGTTTTCACATTATCCACAAGGACAGAATTTGCAGTGCTTTTCAGAATTCTACTGTAATGTCAGTGTTTGCTCTGTTGAACCAGAAACACCCAACAGTTTCTGATACCAACAGAAGAGGGTGTCTATTCTCTGTGCTTTGCAAAAATCAGCAAAACAGAGTGATTATCTGAATTGCCTTATTTCTTTATCAGACAGTTTTGGTGAAGAAGAAAAGTTTGATGGCAGAAGGCAATAAGCACAAAATTCAGACAGACATATCTTGCCTATTTTTGTTGCTGTGTAACCTGTTTTAATGCAAGACTTAAATGGGTCAAATTACAATTAAAATATCTTATTCATAACAATGATTTTGCTAATAATTTCAAGATTACTTTAATCACTTTGACATCCTCTATAATAGACTTCAGACTTCTTGCTTTTATAAATTTATCTGTTCTTGCACTTAAGCAGACCTTCTTATTAAGGAAAATCCTTCAGTTTGAATCCTTCTACATTCCTACTTTAAAAAAATAAAAACTACATCACCTTTAACATTTAGATTATCTACACTGTAAAATAAAAATTCAAATTACCGTCACAAAATCTAATGGGATCACATCGTTTAAATTCACTGAAAAACTAAGGTCATACCACTCAGCCAATAAAGTTTTAAAGTGGGAACATTAAAAGAAATAAACCAGAATGAAAATGGGCAGTAAAACATTCCGAGGAGAAACATGAATTGTTTTCTTTTTTCTTTTCTTACTTAGAAGATATAAATGGCAGTAGGACACATGGGAAAGGTGCTCAGCATGGGAATAACTCCAGGAAATGTCTATTGGCTTCAGCAGAAGAAAATTATATTAATGTAGAATGAAAAAAACAACTTCCTCAACACATAGGAGCTGTCTTTTTGTCCCAACTTCTTTTGAGCTAAGACTTAGGAACAAATAATTATAGAACAGGAAAAAGGAAAACAAGGAAAAAGATTGCCCTCCCATTGAGACAACAATCCCTTCTAAACAACTCAGTCAAGGACAACACCTCCTTACAAATTTTTCATGTATAAATTCTTATGTTCCACTCTGAGATAAGCGATACCCATCAATTCTGGTGAATGCATTAAATATTCAGGCTGTGTCCACATGCTCCGGCCTATGAATTAAGACCATCCTAAGCACTGTACGTCTGGAACATCCCTTCTGCAGCAGCCTGGAAGATCAACAGCTACTGTCCCATCACTACCTGTCAAAGCCCAGCATCCCCAAACCCCTCAAGGTCGGGAAATCAAGGACTGCATTGGGTATTCTTGTTTTAATAACAGTGAGGAGAGCACCAGGTCTCCCCAGGTAGTACTCCAATTCAAAGCTGTCAGTTCTCTGCCAGCACTTACTGCAAAGAGTAGCATCACATTGCTTGTAAATGATGAAGGATTGCCTAATTCTTCCCTAGTTTGCTCACATACATCTGCAAAACACAATATATAGGTGACAAGTGACAAAGAATCAAAATGTTTTAAAATAATAGTTCATCCTGCAGGAAACGGAGCTTCACCTGCCTGTCTTGGGGGCTAAAGGAAAATGCTCCAGAGAAGAGAAATAAATTAGAATTGTCAACACTCTGGCAGAAAAGAGGCTCAACAGAAATAATAGTTTTGATCTATCCTTACCTTAGAAGCAATACTAATATTTTCATGCCCCTCTCACAAATAGTTACAATTCTTCCTTTACAAAGACACCTAAGGGCTCATTTAATTTTAAACATATTAATGAGTTATTCCACTAAACAACTCGATATTACCTCCTTCTTCCTGTGCTTTCAACGGAAGAGCTAGCAAGCTACTTTGCAAAGCAGCCTCAAGTCAATCTACTTCCAAGGGGTTTTTAATGTGTCATGTCAGGTGATAAATATCTCTGTTTCCACTAAGTCAGAGACTTCAAGGAGACTGCTTGATATTTGCAAACTTTGAAAAATAAATGACAACACATCAATTATACCTAAACAGAAGAACACAGCTATGCAGGTAGAGCAGATTGTTTTCAAGATATAACACTAAAAAATGCCGAACTTTTATTTCCTGTAAAAAAATAAAACTTTCTAGGTTCCTAATTATCTTGGGTCATTTTTTAAGATAGAGAGCCTTTTATCTAACATGGTGGACTGTAAACAAATGAGTTGAATTTTTCAGAAGACAATATCCTTTTTCTTACTACTTACAAAGGTAGTAAGAAAAATAACCTACAAAGACCTTAGCAAATCAAGAACACTAGCAAAATAAACTCTTAGTAGCTGAGGTATGTCTGTGTAATGTAACAGTAAAATTGATGGAGTGTTGTATTTTTCACATAGTCTGCATGGTCTTGTACAATAAAAAGTTCTTTGGATACTATGAGCAATGCATGAATATAGGTGAGGAACTGACCAAAATAATTTTAAAGGGAACGTACAGAAAAGGAGGAGAGTATTTGTTCAAGTTTAAAAATAAATTTACTCTGAGCCACGTTAATTTCCCACATTAATTTTCTTGGGTCACATTACAATGAACTCTCAAAAAGCATATATTAATTTTGAATGCAAGAAACCTGATCAATGTCAAATATTAAGTTTAACAATAACATGTGAACAATTTAAACTACCTAACCAGTGCATCTAGGGCAGGACAAAGCTAAAACCTGTCAACCAACTTCAATGCATTCCTACTTTTATCCCTATCAGGGATTCATGTTACCCTCTTGCCTTCAGCAGGGGGTAAGAGCTGCTACTGGGTTCTCTGTAATAGTTGAGCTGAACTGTAAATTTAAAGTTGGACCATGATTTCTTCAGCTCTCCAGTAATGACCCACATTTGCTTATCAGTATCATAATCTACAGAATACACCACAGGTAAAAACCATGTGGGCTGTTTATCCTGTTTTTTAATGTGACTTTACTTGATTGGTTTGTTCTGTTTCAGTGCATCACTGGCTGCCTAATTGCACTACTAAGGCTTTCAATAACCACAGCATCACCAAATACAGTAAGGCATTTCTTGAAAACGTTTCAAAATTTATAATTCATGGACTTTGGGAAAATTCCTTAGTTTTTTGACTTTACAAAGCTTATCTTCAGATTTCTTTTTTCTCTACTACCCAACACCTTTTTTGCTTTCAAACCATTAGTTCACATGTTCTACAGATAAATTATAAGACTCGAAATGCCAATAGCCTGGTCTTATTCAGATTGCATCAAGAGCAGTCTGAAAAGCTACACACTTTTTCATTAAAAAGTTTTCATGCTTGTTTAAGAAATTAACGGTACTAATTAAATCAATATTTTACTGATCCTTCCCCACAGACTCCTTGTTCATGCATTCACACTCTCAATGCTGGTTTTCTGCTACAGTTCCAGGTTGCACTGGATGAATCTGCACTGATCCCTCAAACAAATTCATGGCTGTTTCCACTTGCAGAAAAAGCAAGTGTCTTTGTTAGGCAGACTTACAATAAAAATGAAATACTGACAGGATTTTAAATAGCTGCACTTAATCTTCAAATATTTCTGTTTATTAAGAAGTGGTGCAGAGAGTGTCCTAGACTCCAACACAATAAAATCCACATGTGGTCTTATCAGTCTGGGAACAGGAAAACCATAACCACATCATGCAGTATCATAGGTAAACTAATTATTTCTACTGCAACTGACTCAATTTGGTGTGCTGCAACTGAAACCAGGCTTCTAGACGAGCTGGTGGGGGACAGAGTGGCAGCATATTTCTGTCAGGGCAGAGGGACAACTAAGGCTTAGGATGTTACATTAAAAGGAAAATAGGCCTTTAACTAGTTACCTTAGTTGACAAAGGCAACTAGACTTGGGAATTCAAACCGTAGAAGATGTAATCTCTGTTCCCATTCCTCACCTTCTCAAAAGGGTCCACTTTATAGTACAAGAAGATGTTTCAGATAGAAGTGATAACTACATCAAGAAAGAAATAAGTGACAAATAAGAAACAGCTACTAACATAAAACCTTAGTCACCAGAAGCGAAATGCAAGTCACATAAGCTATGTTGTGCAGGGTTAACAAAGGCACAGAGTCACACTGAGATGTGTGGTGTAAAGAAATAAAAAAGAGGGGAAAGGCTCTTCAGCTGGATATTTCTGCAAGACAGACATCAAAGAAAGAAGAAACTTTTTCTGCCTCTTAGACATAGGATAAATCACATTGTGGAAATAAGTAATTTGCTTCACATTTCAATAGAAACACAATGTTGATCTCAGGAATAAAAAAAAAGGGCACGGAGAGAATGGAAATTGAGACAAATAGAAAAGGATATTATTACAAATTAAGCACAAAAAAGATGCAGAGGATGATAAATCCAAGAATGTAGGCATAAAATTACAGATCCAGAAAGTTTTTCTGGGATTGTTTTTTTTTTAATTATCAAAATCATGGATAGTTTCATGTGTAGAGACTAACAATGTAAGCACTTACATTCAGGTGGGAAGAGGGCTAGGAGAATGATCCAGACCATTTCTATATGGCTGTTCAACTGGTTGCTTTAGTATGTCGAAACAGTTTTCATCTCTCAAAGAAAAAGCTGTAGGCTTCCCTTCTAAGGAGAACTTTACTCTGACAAAGTCTGGACAAAGTACCGTGTTTTTATATTGACTGTCACTGGGTGCTAATATAACAAAATAATTCTACATTGTCAGTTAAGATTTTTATCATGCATAAGCAAATTAAATTGAAACATGAAAGGTAAACTGCCAAAAGTAGATGTTGGTGCTGCACTGTCAAACATTTATAGCAGTACCCAAAACAATGATCCATGGTTTTAGAAAGAAAGTCAGATATCATGTTGTCAAGTCAGGCTGTTCTGTTTACTGCAAGCAAACCTGGAGAATGTTCCAGACAGCTTTCATTCTAGAAGGTCATTACTATTTAAAAAACAAAGCCCTCAACAAAACAAGAAGAAACCAAGAAGGAATGAAGTCACCAACCAGTACCATATTTGAAGACAATATTGAGGTTTCTCCAAATTGCTTCTTTACTCAGATCTTTCTTTTCTTGTTTTCCAATTTGAGCAAAGTAAAGCAACTGTGGTTGCTGGTGCTCGCAATGCTGCTGCCCACCACCATCCCAACTGAAGTGCACTGAATTAACAGGAGGAGTGTATATCCACGTGAAATTTTACCGGCATAAACTGGTTTTGGATGATGGGTGCATGATCCAGTGGTAGATAAACAGTGATATTTTCAGTCACATCAAGAAAACAATTTTAGCAGCTGTTACACTTTTAGAATTAAGGGGTTTTTTTAAGCGTGGCAAAAAAATACTGTAGATTTGAAATTTCAGTGTAGATGGATAACATAAGCAGTCATGAAGTTTTGGGTTGTCTTGAACATAAGTTGTTACCTAAAATTCATGAAAAATGTGACACATGTACACATTGATATTCAGCTGCTGCTCTTCATACATACTTTTATTTTAATGGAGTGAAAATACCTGTTTTTTCTATTTAGATGTGAGCTGATACCTACTGTATATTTTTACTGTGAAAAATTAAATAGATTAAAGCTAAAAAAATAATTACCCTGACTTACCCCAAATGACAGTTCAGACTGTCTGAGCTGCACATCTCAAGCAAGCTTTCCCTCCCCATCCCGAATAAGCAGTGGTGACAGCTTTGCCACAGTAGCATTTGTAACTGGCTTCAGGGCTATGGTTTATGATCGCTGCAGCTGATGTGGTAGATTTAACCTGAGATATGATAAGCTAAAATAAACAGGGTGTGATGGAGCTGAGAGAATGGGCATC
Organism: Dendrocincla tyrannina; assembly: GCA_035047865.1. NCBI lineage: Eukaryota > Metazoa > Chordata > Aves > Passeriformes > Dendrocolaptidae > Dendrocincla > Dendrocincla tyrannina. The sequence continues at coordinate 744,435 of JAWWMP010000002.1, forward strand.
TGGAAAAAAAAAACCAAACACTACGATCATGAAAAAAAGAAAAGTATGTTATCCAATACAAACCTTCAAAGTCTGTTTTTCAAAAAACGTATATTGACAAATTTTAGCTTTACTGGCTAAAGTAATTTACTGGTATTGAAACAGTTTCAATATTTATGATTAGATTTAGCTCTAACTGGAACTCTGAATCCAGCTGTTCCTACTGATGTTTCCTCTGTACAGTATATAACAAAAAGTCAGAAGTACATTTTTCAAATAGTCAGAATTGCCTGGAAATTTTCCTAACAGATGAACTGTGCTTCCTCACAGGGCAAAATCTTTCTAAATGCAACAAGGAAAAGAAAGAGTTCCTGGTTCACTTTTACCACTTCTGTCAATGTTGCTGACATGGTAACATTTTCCATTGCGTTGATCAGGGTCAGTAGGGGAATCACCAAAGAATCTCCCTATGTGGCCCTACAAATTAGGAAGGAACCTGCCTTTCTCAATGCAAGAAGCAGAGCATCCATGCGGACACATGAGCTGTGTTTGGGCTTTAGCCACACACTGTTGAAAATTCCTGGGTCTTGCCTACCTTGAAACTTGTATTTCACTAAGGTTCTATTAAGCTTAGAATTTGTGTAGATGGCAGGACTCTCACTCAAAAGGATCACAGGTTAAATAACTCACCACCATTTCCAGATTAAGAGTCTTCAGTTGAGTGTCACTTGGGAAAATCTTTTTACTGAAACTGTCATTGCCGGGCTTTTGGAGTTTTGGTAGAAAAGCTGCTACTAAAAAGCATCATATCTACAAAACCATTAGTGTGGGACAATGTGTACTGCAGCAGGCCAGACTGGGACCAGCTGATGCTTTTCTACTTGATTTGCATTTTCCTTGCTCAAGGTGATGCTCTGTTATTGGCATCAATGACTCAAAGATCAGATGTATTGTGAAAACTGTGAATTCAGCAGGTCAAGGGCACGAGATCTAAGCAGAAAAGAGAAGCAAATAAATCTATGAAAATAATATTCAGAGATAAACAGTTACAGTCATGAATATTTTCCCATTTGTTTTATTCCAGTTGGCCACATTGTTGATTAAATAAAGCTGTGCATAAAAATCACTTATGAAGGATGCTACAGATGAACAGTATCAGCCCAGGAAGGGAATCTTAATAAATTGCAAATGCAATTTATTTTATATTAAAATTTAATCAAATTAATCTAATACTCTATGCTAACAATTTGGGCACATAGTCCCTCCCATGATATTACTACCACTCTCATAATGCTACTTGATTTATATGATATTAAGTAGCAGTTGAAAGACAGACAGAGTTAGAGATGCAACTGTCTCTAAAATTCTTATTAAGAGAACTGAATCTTTTTTCATTCATGTTCTAATATTTCTATTAGATATTTTAGAGCTGAAGTCAGACCTAAAATACGAGCAATAGATTCTTTAGTTGCTTGCTTCATCTGTTATGGTAAAGAAAGCAACAAAAATAGCAGGCACATGGACAAAGGCACTGTCTTTCAATATTTGACTGAATTTATTTGATATCACCTCTTTAACACCCGATTGACTTTGATCTTGTGACCATTTAAGATAAGGGAGCAAAAGAACTTCCCATCATGCAGCCACGTGGGGGTCTCCAGAGCTGTAGCTCCAGGCTCACAAGGAAAGTCAGGGTGGAGAGGGACTGGGCTTCAGCACAGAGAGTGCTGAAAGGGAAGAAACAGCCGAAGGGGAATTTCCTGCAAAAGGAAACACCAAGAAACCTTTTGCTTCTCAAGTGCTGTCACAGGGCAGTCAGCCACATCCAGACTTTAGATCCCCTTAAGAGAGATAACTCTTGATTTGAAAAAGGGGATTCAACAGTGATGGAATTAATTCCCAAGCCACATGCCTTCTGAACAAACCCTCTGACCCACATCCCATATCGCAACAGCACGGTCTAATGTCAACACAAGCATCCAGTAATGATGACAGGTCCCACACTGGAAGGAAGAGCACTTTTCCTTCCAGCCAGATTCAAATGGAGACAAGCAACTGCTGGATGACACCACCCCTGAGCACCCCCAAGTAGTATACAGGTGTCCACATGCTACACTACACTCAAAGGTAGCAGCTGTACCTGTTGAGCTGGGAGTGCCAAGAACTTTTTCCATATTTTCCAGCTCTTCTTCCTAATCTATCTGTGTGTTTGCCTGTAGCCCAAATATCACACACTCAGCAGCTCACCCCTGTGAGCCAGCTGGACATGAGTAGGGGCACAAACACACCACAGTTCCACTGATGCTTCCAGCAGCTTCCATGACGTGGAGCAAGAGAAGTACTGGGCAGGTGCGGTTTTGCTGCCCACACCTCAGAGGAAAATGTTCAAGAGGAGCAGTGTCTCTGGTAGTCATGGGGGATGTGTCTACATCCCAAAGAATCTCATTGACCTTCAGTGCAGATTAAACCACTTTCTACACATTATCACATTACCACTGTGATATCAGTGTTATCAGTGTTACCACTTGTCATGGTTAACCCCAGCCAGCAACTAAGCCCCATTAATTCACTTCCCTTATTGAGTTGGGAAGAGACTTGGAAACGAAAAGGAAAGAAAGCTTGTGGACTGAGACAAGAACAGTTTAATAACTTATGATTATTATTATTTTTAATAATAACGTATTATAATTGCTATGAAAAGTAACAAAAAGAGAGAGAAAGAAAACACAAGACAAGTGATGCAAATAAAAACGACTGCTCCCCACCAACCGATGCCCAGCCAGCTCCTGAGCAGCAGTCGCCAGCCAAGCTTTCCAACACGTTAAGCATGACTCCATATGGTGTGAGTCAGATGGAGTCATCTGTCCTGGTTTTGTGCCCTCAGCTTCTTGTACCCCCAGACTCCTCTCTGGTAAGGTGGGAAAAATCCTTCACTTACTGTAAGCACTGCTCAGCAACAACTACAACATCCCTGTGTTATCAGCATCATTCTCATCCTAAATCCAAAGCTGTCCTGGCTACTAGGAAGAAAGTTAACTCTATCCAGCTGAACCCAGGACACTACTACACTACTGAGCTGCAGGACTGTATTCATGTTAATCACACAATTGCCAATAAAAAAGGCACTGAAAGTTTTTAAAAATTGTAAGAAATATTCCGTTCTTCTTAGTTTTCAACAACTTATCTTCCTCCCTGAACTTAACAGCCTATAGAGATCTGCAGTAAGTCACTGCACATGGAAATATTACTACCATGTGTAGCTTCAGCAGAGAAATTTAGGGTTTGTTTTGGCTGCAGGTACTAATTTACTCTGGTGGTTACAAACAGCCTGCTCAGGCCTGAGCCACAGGGTAATGCCACCATTCCTTGTTGAAAAAAGCTCTGGCTGCCAATGAGAGGGGAAAATACATACCAACTAATTAATTATTCAATTAATAACCCAGAACAACTCTGGCAAATATGATCTGCAAATGCATTGTGGTGCAGGAGATAAGATCCCTTCCCAGGATGGCTGGCACTGCTTTCCCTGAGGTCTCTGAGCATCTGCCACAACAAGGGTAGACCTACAAGCAGGACACCCTCTCTTCATCTCACAACTGTTTGTCACAATTCACTATAAAATAAAATAAGATGGCCGAGGAGAATGAAGCCAAAAAAGCCATTTAGACATCCCTTATACTGATAGATGAAGAAAAGATATTATCAAAATGGCCTAGCAATACTTAACCCACATCCAGCCTGCTTCCATGGTGCCCTCAGCCAAGGCCAGTCCTACACGCTCCTCAGATCCTCCATCTAAAGCACTTGACTCCAGGTGTTACTATTTGCTTATATTCAGTTCTAAATCAAAAAGTATTACAATAAAAATTTCCAGAAGAAAAACAAGACATAAAGGAAAAATTTAATCCCCAAGAATAATACTTGTATTTACAGCAACTTCCTTCCCTGCGACAAGGCGACAAACACAGCTGCTGTCTCTTTTTTCTTAACACAGGGGTCATTTCACTAATTTCACACCACCTTTAATTTGATGTTAATTTAAAAGCAAGCTCATGTCCTCCCACTGACACCACATGCCTTCACTATCCCATTACATGGCTGTATCTCAGCTTTGGGAGAGGTAAAGCTGTTTACTCCCAAAAGCCACCATATGGCTGTGGCAGTGTAAACTCTCCCTGTCTCAGCTGTCTCCACACAGGTTGCTACCCCGGATTAAAAAGAGCATGTTCAGCTTTCTAGTTAAGAATATTCATTTTTCATGGATGCTGGTGAATGACAAAATTTGTACATCCCCACATGGGATGTTGTTACAGTATCTTTACATAGAGAAGAATGTCTCAACACCCTCCAGTTCTAATTTTCATCCCTAGACAAAAAGCATCTACAAGGAAGAGCTTCACTGATATTTTTACTCTATTCTATCCATCAGAAAAGCTATTGCCCAGGCGGGAAAGTGATCCATTACACAGTTTAAAGGCTGAGTTAGAAACATGATGCTCTACCCACATTTCAACTGAGAAGAAAGAGAACAAGGGATTTTCCAGGTGCCCTTTTCACCACACTATGTGGTGTTAGTGGGAATCTGGCAGATGAATTTGGTAAAATTGGCTCTGGCCTCACAATGCCATCTATCAGCACAGGCCTCTGCATCTCAAAGGAGCTTCAATGACTGCAGACAAATTTCATGAAGCCAACATATTACAAAAACATGGGTTTTATTAAAAGTAAGTGGATTTCTAAGCACATACTTCATGATAACACAGCGCTATTTAAAGAACATTTTTTTCTTTGCCCTCCTTCAGAAGAAAAGTATTATTTGTTTTATAATGTAACTCAAAATACCTCTTTAAAATCCATAAGATACTATTGAAGCTGACATGTTCACAATGAATAGCTTCTCCTTCAGATTAATTTCTGGTTTTTTCCCTAAGTGAAGCACAGAGCAGCAAGCTTTATACAAAAGGGAGTTAGAAGTAGATGTTTCTAAAATGAGGACTGTTGTCGTGCACAACTGTGAAGGAACTATAAGTCTGCTTTCTAAATATGTATAGGTGAGATATTAAAACCAAACAAAAACAAACAAACAAACAAACAAAAAAAAGCCAACCCCAAACCAAAACAAAACTTGGAATGTATCAGGAACATTTATGAAGAATAAGTACTATATGGAATTAAAAACAGGTGAGTGACACCCTTCCTATCCAAATCAAAAAAACAAAACTAATTATATCAAGTTTTGGACTTATATTCATGGTCTTGACTATTATTTTTTTTAGTGAAGACAGGCTTCAACTCATATTTGGTTAAACTATCAAAATATAATTACATAATGGCTATATCACATTTCATAAACTGCATTTTAAGAGATCATTTGCTCCACCTTGAAAGTAATATTTTAATATCTGGAAGAGTGAAACCGTGCCTTCAATTCACAGTGAATTTTTGCCATTGAGTATCATAAATGTCCTGAAACACCCAGCTTAAGGAGAAATTACGATTTTCCTACACCATACACCACAGCTTTACTTAAATGAGTAGCCAAATTCCAAGAAGATGGACTTGAGGACAGCTTTAGAAAACCAGTTGTGCTGGTATCCAAAGTAACTATTTTTAAAAATTTCTTTATTTTGATGATCAGGTGCTCATTGTTTTATTAATCTTGTTGTTAATAACATTATCAATCTTTATAAAGGCTTATTATTACTACATCAATAAGACAATGTTTATTATTAATTTTAAAGTGATAATGAAGTCCTCTAACAAGCTGCAGGGATGGAGACAACCTCCCTGAAAAGTCCTCTGAAAAGGTCATTCTTATCAGCAACTCTTCTATATACTTAAAACTGATTGTGGCATTCAGCAAGTTTCATTTTTCAGCTAAATTATTCAACACCTGTAGGAAGCCATTCTGAAAGCTTTTTACACAGCATGAGATGAAACACAAGTGGTACAGGGACGAATATTTGAAATGGCAAAGCTACTAGGCATCTGAACATCCAGCCAAAATTAGTGCCAGAAAGGAAAACAGCTGGCTAAACTTAAGGAAAAGTCAAGAGAAGCAGGCTTAGTTAGAAGACAAATAGATTCCAAGGAATGTGTCAAGTGTGGCATTTTCAAGGGCACCTCTCCTTAACAGTTATAGATGTTTTTTGTCCTGTTTTCTGCTCATTTAATGCCCACGCATAAAACCTTGCAGCCTTTTTGCATGCTAATTGCCTTTCAGCAACCCACCCCCCTTGGTCCTGCAGTAATTATTGCTGCTGTACTTGCTCACCTCAGGAGCAAGGTCACCCATCCAAAACTGTTTCACAGGTTACTCAGCAGCCCACGTGTCCAAGCAAGCCAAGTATTGACCTACCACTCAGTGTTTTGCCAGAGGATGACTTCTATGCACCCAACAGTTGATACCTTATTGCACAGCTCTGGCTTTTAAGAGCAGCCCTGGTCTAGTGAAACATTCCAACTCCTGGTGTAAGTGCCGTGGAAGTAAGAGATGATGCCATGACAGCAGCTGTATTTAGAACACAGGGCCTGCTTCAGGAAAAGGAAATACCACCAGAGAAGCAGACCCCTGGAAATGGAGACCACCCAATCCTCCCTTAGGTTTAAATCCCCATTCCAGGAGTGCCCATTCCAGGCATGCTCTGGATGGAAGTCGCTCCAGGTTCTCTCAGGCACTGATGCTATGCAGTGTCCTGTTGAGCAAGTCTCACCTGTTCAAAAGGAGAAAGAACAAGACCAAGCAGATAAGTCATGTAATGTACAGCATTTCTTGAAGGCTTTCAAGATGTGCCAGTGGAGGATGAACACCTGAGAGAAAGAACATAGCTAACATAACTAAAGAAGCAAAACAGAAAGGCCTCTGTGATTGAGTATTTCTTACTGAAATGATGCACACATGGCATTGTTAACTAATGGAAACTCAAATACAGTCTTATATAGTTGCCATAATAAAACAATTAAATAAAACACTTCAGAGGTGATAATCTAAATAAACTAGATGAAACCCTTTTGCAAAGAAAAAAAAATCATTGTTAATAGTTCAATTTCCTTTACATTAGATGTTTAACTGTAGCAATACTACCAAACCAACAAGCGAAAAACCCACCCAAAAAACTCCTCAAGCAACAGGAACCAACCAAAAGCCACTGAGATGAGTGCTAGGTATGTGCAAATAGAAAATCACTGTCCCAGCTTATGTCATGTTATCTCAACAAAGGGGAAAAAATGATCTACCTACACACATTAAATTTTCAGTTCTCACTAAGCAAGCATGAGATTTCTACAGCATTTTCATGTTGCTGTCATATTTGCATTGACTTCCTTTTTAAGTTCTTATGAGAAAATACAGAGATAAAAGATCAAGTGATGTTCTTGTGCAAAACACTGAAGTGCAGATAAGTGAGGATTATCATTTACATTTGGCTTTGCAGGAGCTCCTAGTATATGAAACTTTTAAAAATACCTGTTACACTTGTAAAGTGCAGGACTAGAATTATTCTAGTCAGATGCTTAAGGAATTATTGAATAAAAATATAATGCAACAAAATTAACAAAATTAATGTCAATAAATACCTGTCTTAAAAAACACTCTAATTATGAATCTATATCCTAAACCAAAGGGATTGTGCTTTAAAAATTTCAGAGGGAAAAGAAATTATTTTAACCCAGTGAATAATAATCTTTCCAAAGAAAATTAATGTGATGCTTTTATTTTTATCAGCTTGTAACAGGAAGCCTGTGAAGATGAAGAAACTACCCAAAGTGTCTTTTAAACTTGAGGATTTTTTACTGTATTGTAAACTGAAGTTTGCTTCTTTCCCTTTCCCGTGGGAGGAAACCCCTTACCTTCCTAATTAGTATGCAAGCCTCAGCCAGGCTGTGTGAAAACTTCCCTGATTGGTCCTTGTTATCCCTCCCCTTGAATCCTATTGGCTGTGAAGCCTATAAAAGACCTGGACAGGTGAATAAACCTCTCTCTGCTTCCTGCTCCCGGCGTGTGTGTGTCTCTTTACTGGGACCTCAGAAGACCACATGGCCCGACCACGTGGCCCCGAGGAGGGGACGGGAAAGGGGGAGCGAAACCCCCAACCACTGCATCAGCTGACCTCTATAAACCCTCCCTAAATTCCATAATACAGCTATGAGCTTCCACATTAAAAGTAGAAAGATCATTGAATGTTTTAACCTCTCAGAAGTGAAAAAATAATGTTTTTAGTTAAAGATAGAATTTGACAGCTGCCAATTATTTAATTTTTAAAATAAACATCTTAATTCCATCCCAATTATATTTTCCTTTATCATGTATGCTTTTAATATCTTAATGCAATATTTCTTATCAGCAAATAATTAACTGGATCAAAATATGCAAAATATTAGCAAATTTTCAAGTTTTAAATCAGAAATAATTTTACATTTCTCAATGTAATGACTGCACTCCTGAAGTAATTCTGCATTTTTTTTCTTTAAAAAATATTTAAATAGAAGTTGTTTTAAAAGACAAATTGAATTAAAATATTTGACTGTTCATTAGATAACTGAGCAAACGTGTCTGCTTTCAGTCATATATTAAAAATAATTTTGTGCTACATGTTCAGCTGTGGAAAAGGAAAATAAGAGAAATTTTCATTATTTTAAATAGATATTATAGTCTTTATAAGACTTTTTTGAGTTGTTTGTTGAATGTGTACATTGAATTTTCATGCATTAACGCACTCACTTTTGTATTTCAGTTCTGATGGGTACTGGAGCTATGGGAGGCATAATATTGCAGAGCGGGACAGCTTGGGATATTTCTGGCACAGCTAGAAGCAGAAGATACCGAAATGCTCATCATAAGTCTCGTCCTGATAAAATCTTGGAGACATAAGACTGTCAAGCATTTCAAAAGTTTTGCCACTGCCTTGGCTTCTTCCAAAACAGGTGACACATCTGTGTATGTGAGTGATATCCTGGAACTTTGCCAAGAGTTTTTTAATGATGCTCAGTAGCAGACGCTTCACAGGACTCAAGTCATATGGCCAGATCTAAACCACATTTGATCCATTAGCACAAATGTTGCTCCAGGTGAAATTCCGTACTGGATCAGATCCCTCAGAGCAGTTCATCAGTTCATTGCAAGGAAATCAACAGAAAAACTGCACACCAACAAAGCCTACCCTGTTTTCTATGATTTCCCTGCTCTCACAGATGTCCTGCTTCTCCCAAAATCCTGTCCTTAGAGCACAGGGGTGCTTGCACCACCTCTTCTTATCATCCTGTGCTGTGCCCCTGAATTTACTCCTCTGTCAGCTGTGGTCAACACTGTCCCTGGTCTGGCCCTGCTGGCTGCACAGCTTTCCAAACAGAAACTTTTCAGCTCAGACACAGCATCTCTTCTATCTTATTCCCAGATTACTCCATCTTTACCCTGGAACAAGTCAACCACTGAATGAGGATTTTGCACTTTCCTGGCTCCTGTGCTTTTTTCCCCACCCAATTGTCCCCACTAGCTTTGGCTTTGCTGTTCAAACACTGACACAAGTGTGTATCCTAAATCGTTGCTTTCCAGTTCTGCTGACCTCATTAGATCCAAGCCTCAGAGCTGTATATCTGTTCAGACCACACAGCTCCTTCAAAGCAGGCACTCAACTGACAGCATTGCAGCACTGCCTTGACTCAAGACATATTTATTAAGCCACCTTGTCTAAAAATTTACTGCTGCAGTAGCTGGTTGTTCCTTACTTATTCTTTTCAAGGCTCTCTTGCCAAAAGACTTAAGCCAGCTGTAAAACCCACCCGTAGAGGACATGCCCTGGGCAGTGGCTCACTCCCCTCCGCTCCCTTGCCCCAGGGATCAGACTGCAAATAAAATGACAGCAAGGCTCAGCCCGACACGGCTGACATGTTCTTCCCAAGTGTCTCTGGAGAAACAGAAGAGAAGGAAAAAGAATAAACCTCTTTAATGCTATTATACATCCAGAAAGCTGATGAGCATCACTACGAGGAAAAGCAAGGAGAGGGGTGAGCAAGCAGCTGAAATGGGAAAATTATTCATTAACCATGTTTTCTCTATCACAAAAAATACTTTCTCATTGAAATGTTTATACTCAGAGGTTTTTAGGAATTAAGACCTTTTAGCAAAGGATTTCCCTGTCCCTTCAGGTATAACTCAACAGCAATTACCAAAACTTTAAAGCAATTTGTAACTAGGCAAGACTCTACAGTAAGAGAAGGCTCAGGATGCTAACACACCTATCTCACAATTCCCATGATTTATGGGAATTTATTCAGATTCACTAGAGGCTTAAAAACATTTTTACATTGCAGATTACATCTTGGCCCAGTTTGGAACCCTTGTTCCAAATGTAGTGGTGTTACCAAATGGCATGATCAGCAGTAGGAGTATTTGGAAGCAGACACTTCATTTGAACACTTTTCTAAATTTCAGCACAACGTGACCACTGAAACAAAGAACAGTCCTGCAGCATACGTGGCTCTTTAATGAAAGTGGGGCAAGCAGTGACTGCAACAGGAAGTTCATTCCTAGTAGGTGAAAAAGAAGCTGCCTTTCTAGATGACCGCTGCAGTAGTATCCAAAAATCTTGTTCTAAATGTGGTGAAGAGGTACTTTGGATGAGTTATTTCTCAAGACCATGTAACCTGAAATGATCCAATATGCTTAAAAGGAGCCCCCAATTTACCTTTTACTCTTCATTATTCTTGTGACAAATGAAGACAGTATTTCCAGGGCTCAGGCATCATCCCCGGAGCCCCCGTTAGCACACCCAGCCTGTGAGGGACAGGGCAGCGCTAATCCCAGCTATCACCATCCTTTTTATTGAGTGGAGCAGAGCTTTGCTGAGAGAGAAGAGTAAAGCCCAGCTTACCATTGCAGCATCCAACAGAGCCTGTCTCTCCCAGAAGACACTCAAATCACAGGGTAGCGTGATTAGGGGTAAAATAGAGGATTTAGAAACTGATCCTTGCCTCCAGTTCAGGCCAGCAAGAAAGATACAATGGAGGATGCTAGTGGCTCAGACTACTCTGTTTTCTTTTCCTTCATTAAGCTACCAAATGCCAATGGCAATCTATCAGCTACTGCTGTTTTAGGATAATCTTTGTCTGCATTTTCAGTGGGAGATACAATGTTTATTTGCAGATTGTTATCATTGTAAAACACTATTTTAGGTTAATCTTTCCTTTGACATGTTTATGAAAAAGGTAAGATGCTTATATTTCCTCTTTCCTCTCTATGCCACTCTCAAAGAATCAAGAAAAACAAAGGCATGAACTGCAAGCACAGTTATAGTGTTCTTCATTTAAAATAATAAAAGGTAAGGAAATTCAGAATTTCTGAGTCTTTTAAATATGCTCATATTTCTGCACTGAGACAGAACTGCCTGTGAGGGACATCAACAGATGTCATTTATAGGTATAATCTGAAAGTCCCATACTTTAATTTCAGAGCATTTTAAACATCAAATGATACACTGCAGCAAAAGTGCTCTTACAGATGGTTTCCTGCATGTAAAAAAGCAATCTATGGATAATATTAATTGCATTACCTGATTCCATAACTGAAAACTTGATGTCACTACTTTAGATGCCTCTGCACTTTAAATAACTGCACACAACTGCACAGAAGAATTCAAGACACCCTGGGAGTTTAATGCTGTCATCTCTAGCCTTTTTGAAGGTTTTCCTGCAGCTATTACTTTGTTCATTATTTCTTAAATTTTTGGAAGTAGTGATGTTGACATTTTTATATTAAAACATTTAAATATTAAAACGAACTTTCCATCCATCATTAGATAAAGTAGACATATATGAAGTTTTTGAGAAAAAAAAGATTTGCCAACCTCAGAAACATCTGTCCTGTTCACTGAAGGAAGCTGAGTCCTCTGAGGCAGAAAAGGATTCAGGGTACAAGGCTGAAATCAGAACAGTAATATTAAATACTTAGATCTGAAAAGACAATGGTCTTTTTCAAAGGACTTTCTGGAATGTATATTTTTGTTGCTTTCTGTTTCTAAAAATATTTCCCATTATTCTTACAATAAGAGAATAATGTCAATGAGAATAATTTTCTCAGAGGGAGAATAAAGTTTCAGTTTCTAAGTTGTTTGAATCTCTGCATTAATAAAAAGAGATTTTGCAAACATAGTGCTTTAATATCAAACACATCAAGATAATGAAAGAATCAAGAACTTCTGTGTCTTTCTCTCAGTCCTAATTTAACCACAGAAATTAAGCATTTCATTTATTTCTTGGAAAACTACTAAAAGGCATCAAAAGCATCTGTTACTATTTACTGGTGGTACAATGAAGCAGAAGAGCTTCAGGCTTACACCACATTGCCTGAGACACATTTATTTAGGAAGCCTTTACTGCCGTATCCAACAGATATTCACATCATCACAGGTCTTTTCCCTGAGAAGCACCTAGTGCTTAAACCCATGCTCTAGTAGTGACTACAGAGCAGAGTATTGCCTTTGTCCAAATAAATCCAGGACTAACACTGAAATTCACACCTTGAACAATGATTTGTGGTGCAAGGCTGAAGATCACAATGATTCACAATATCAATATTTTCATTTTATTTGAGGAAAGAACGCTCAGTAAGCCTAAAAGATGAGTAATCTGATGTCTCCAAAACCGTTCCACCCAGTGGAATAAACCCATATCAACAAAAGAAATTTCCCAAAACTTCCACCTTTCTTTGAAGAGCATTTTCTATCAGTGAAGCTACACAATAGATGCTTTCTTGCTTGCTCCTTTTTAAGTCTCATAGACCTTGCAATGCTAAAAGTGCATACATTCAGCAGGAAGGATGGAGGGAATTTCCACTGGATACAGCTCTGCAGTCTAATAAACTACACCAAAAGGAACAACTGTAGAGTCAGACATACTCAGGCTACCAAGAAACCAGTATCCCCACAAGCTGTGTTTTGGACAAGCACTCTGCCACCAGGCCAAGGGACAACAGGTACCTGTTAACCTCCATCATTAAGCAGAATGATTCTCAGAAGGAAGAGCTGGAGCGAATCCAGCTCCAGGTACTTTCCACCTGCTCCTTGAACCAACTGCCTCATCCCAAGTGAGAGTCACAGTCAACACATAAGCCAGGGATCCTGGGTTTTTCAAGAGACTTTACAGATATAACTGATCTGCTTTGAATCATTCAAGTGAGCCTTGTGCCTTCCAGATGGCTCCAGAAGTAGACAAGATGGGCACCGGCAGCAAGTAACTGCTCCATTTCCTCAAGTCTTATGTGAAAGGTCACATGAGAAGTCCACAGCCAGAGCACTAAGCAACCCTTTTTGGGGAAAAAATAAGATTTTTAGTTTATTTTTCTCACCATTGACTAGTTAAGAAAACAAATCAGCCATTTACTTCCAGTTAATGAAGCAGCCTCATGCATACTTACAGCAGCTCTATAGCAAATAGTTCCACCACCAGAGCAGCCAGGGTAACTTAACCCAAATGCAAGTTGAAAATGATGGCTGAGATCCAAGGCAGCAGTGAAGGAGTGTTTGCGCCAAAGGAGCACCAAAAGACTCCTTTGTGCTCCCTCAATCCCAGAGCAGTCTGTGCTGCTGGCAGGGTGAATGGGAACTGTGGCAAGGTGGCTCCAATCTATACGAGCCACCAGTGACCTCCAGAGCCTGTGCAATCAGTGAGAACTGGTGGGTCAGAGGGTGTGGGCAGCCTCACAAAGCTTGGCTTAGGAGCTTCTTATCTCATTACAATTTTGAAACTTTAAAGCACATCTGCTTGTTTATCTCACTAGCTTTTTGATAGCTTTATAATGAGATCAAATAGAAGTCATTTGCACTTATGAGATTAATAGGGGCATTCTAAAGCTATTACTAGGATTGAGATATTTTGGTCAATGCAGTGTGTTATTTAGGATACTATTTACTTGGTATTTATTTGTTTACTGATATTCATTTTTACTGTCCTACACAAATTTAGATACGAGTTTTAACTGTAAAAAAGATGCTACTTTAATCCTGGTGAGCAATACACAAATCTCCTGTACTTTAGGAGGGGCAGCTGATGCCATTGCCAGTATCACGCTGCTATGACTCCTCTTCCACACCTTTTAGCTATGCCATTTGATTTAGGGACAAGGACAGACTGACAGACCATTTCCAGTGAACTACAGCCAAATGTATGGTAATGTCAGAATACCAAATCTTCCCTATGGAAATTCTTCTTTCTTTATTTTACAGATCAGCTTGTGTGAAGTTCCCTGAGAACTATCACAAAATTCAGAGGCAATTTTTTTAAATGCACAGCTTTTCTGTCTCTTTATAATCTGTACAACTTTTCTCTGTTGTTATCCAATAATCCAAACAGTGAAATACAGTTGCCTTCTTCTGGAGAAAGGGAATGTGGATGGATTTTTTTGGTAACTACCATTCCAACAGCTTCTGGAAAATTAAAAATCCTTTGTAGCATGCAATTTCTATTCCAGAAGATATGATTAAGAAGCATGTAGCACCTGGCATTTAAATATTGATTTGGCAAAAATATATAGAGAAAAAAATTACAAATCACAACTTACTGGTCTTTTCGTTCTACTTAATCATAAACCTTTTCCTTAAACAAACAAACCCAAAAACCTCAAACAAAAAACATTCAGAAAATGTCAACGTTTTGACACCAAGTATATAAAGCTAATCTGTGGTGAAACTGTGGTTTACCTTTTTATGAGCAGTTAGAGGGCCTCAAGATTTACAAGGCTGCTTCTTTCAGCTACATGCTCATCACCTAAGCCAGGTAAATTGAACACTCAACCCTACTGGAGTGTGCTGAGTGAGAACAGCAGGATATTCATCTTGTCATCTGAAACAGTCTATTAAATTTATTTATCAAGTTCCCAAGCACATCAATATAAATATATCTAACTAATTCCTTAGGTTTCTTGACCAAATGTTTTGAGCAGCTTTCTCCTCTCCACCAAAAATTCTGGTATGCCTCTCCCTTTCTCCCCCCAGCCCCAAACTGAAGCATTTCAGTGTGGGAATGCTGCTATGGGTCTAATGGGAGCTGCAAGTTCCAGCTGTTTGAAAAATAAATCCTAAAATTTCAGAATACTAGAATTAGACCATCAGTACTGAAACACCAATAAGAACAGGAATAAACTCTATTCTTCTGAAAATTGTCAAGTCCAAAACTGAAGTGTATACACAGAGTGAAATTCCTCTTTCACTAAGCTCTGTAATGATACCTTCATTGTCTTTTCCTCCTGTGTATAGAAGACTTACACATTTCATGAATTCCACAAAAGCATTAAGAGCTGTAGTGTTTGTGTTGATAAAAACACAGGCAATAAAGTAGTGGGAAGCTAATGTTATATTTCTGCAAAAGTTAACAGAGTAATTAAAATTTAAAATTCTTCAGCACTTAAAAATATATATTTGATCTGACTAAGACCTCAGAATTTATGTTCAGATAAGTAAGTCCAATGATAGTTTTAGGTTTTTCATGAATATGTGGAAAAAATATGTTTTTTAAAATGTTTTTCTATATTTTTAGTTTTTAGGATACATACACCAACCTACAGATGTAGGCATTTCTAAAACAAAAGTGATATTTTATTTTACACATGACATTAAAATCATGTCTCATTAGACTCATAGAATGATTTGAATTGGAAGAACTCTTAAAGATCATCTCGTTCCAACCCCCTGCCATGGGCAGGGACACTTTCCACTAGACCAGGTTGCTCCAAGCCCAGTCCAAGCTGGCCTTGAACATTTCCAGGGATGAGGAAGCCACAGCTTCTCTGGGCAACCTGTGCTAGAGCTTCACCACCCTCAGAGGGAAGAATTTTTTCCATATATCCAACCTAAATTTCTCCTTTTTCATTTTGAACCCAGTATCATAGAAGTTTATCTAGAGTTTATTACATTATGTGAGTGTGCTCAGGATAGAAAATTTGCCTGAGGGAAATGTATAAGTGGAATTTCTGAGTTGGAGGGAAATGGGCAATATAGTACTGGAACAAATCCTGATCCCTTCTGATTTACACCTCTATTTCTGTATCAAATTAGTATAGATAAGCACCCACACTTCTGAAGCAGTAGCTTTTCTGCAACTGCTTTACCCTCTGCAAACTTCTTCATAACTTTTTCTGTATTAAATATAGTAAATCAGAACTGTATTTCTTGTCAGCAGATCCCTAGGTCTGAAGGTAAAAGCAAAGACTGAGTACAACATAGTCAGTATTTAAAAAGCTATTAAGATCCTATCCACTCTCTTTATAAGCACTCAGTGGGCATATAAGGGCTTCATTTTTCACAGCCTTCTCCCTGGCCCTCTTCCCTGGGACAAGAGATTTCATCAAGATGAGGTGCCAGGGAATAATTTCATGACTTAAAATAAGAAGATCCAAAGATAATGGACACATCCTAAAATACTGTATTGATTTCAGAAAAACAGGAGAATACGAAAGCAGAAGGAGTAAATAAGGAGGTGGGGGCAGGGGGGGCAAGGGCAGGAAGAAAATGTGGCAAGAAAAACGAGGCTGAAAAACAACAAAAGGCAGCAAATTATGCAAATTCCATTAGCTGTACCCTCACAGCATGACACAGTTTATTTTTCATCCTCTGAAAGACCTGAGTTAAAACCCGGTGAAGTAATTCAGTATGGATCTGAGGTTCTACTGCATAGAATGATACAAGAGGTTATACTATTGGTAAAGTGCTTATCATAACTTCCATGAGCACCAGGATACACCAAAAAGTCAGGCATATACCTCCTATTAAACACTATTAAATTTTAAAGAGCTAACCATTAGTGCAGGAAACCCCTGAGCCACAGTGTGCTGTAGGCCAGAGCACAGCAGTTCCTCCAACAGAACAGCACTGCTTATCTCCAGCTTCTATCTTTTCCTCTGGCATCTGTTACTGCAGAGTGCGAGAAACACGGTATTGAGCTCAATGAATCTTTGTTCAGACACCATACAACCTGTCTCTTGTTCTCAGGATGTACAGAGCAAGTGCCACAAAGAGAAAGAGAACGCAAGAAAGTCACAGGAACAGAATAACATATCTTATAATCATGCCATTCAAAACCCCTATTTCCCATTTTTCAGATATTTTCTTATAAGTGAATTTGATAGAAGAGTAGCTCAGTGCAACATAAATATGCTTAAAATTCTTGTGTAGTTCTATGTAATTTAGGGCATCTACAGTATCAATATAAAGACCGAAAATTTCCTCCTGATGTAGTATAACAGCATCTGCCTGTCATACAACTTCAATATTTGGAAGACTTGTCTCAGGTTTTGCTAAGCACACAGAGATGAGTCCATAGCCAGCAAGCACTGCATGCAAAGCCTTCTGTACAGCACCTGGAGAGTCAAGGACTCAGACGCTTCACTCTAAAATTTCTCCATCCTTCCTCTTTACTACGAGAAACCTGCATTTCAAAGCATGGGAAAAGCATTCCATCTCCCTGATGGAGGTTCCATTTCATACCTTAAAGGAATATCATGATTACAAAACATGGGTAGGGCCAATAGTGATGAGCACTGTGCAGGGTAGCAAAACACAGAGTAGATAAGCACAAAAATAAAGTATTTTATTATCTGGACATGATAAGAATTTGAGCCCTAATATGAGGTAGACCTCTGAGACTTCTTGCATTTCGTTCTTCTTTTCCCTAAACAATTATTATTTGACAAAAATGTCTTTTTCTTTATTCCCCCTTTACATATACATATGTGCACTCCCAGATGGGAAAGCATTATCGAGCTGTGAATCAACTGCAGCCAGTGGAAATAGTGAACAAAATAAACAGGACAAATAGGAACTCTGAAATAACAATAGTCTAAATTTGAGGGTGTCTTCATGACCAGCATGGTTTAATGAAAATGAAAATAAAAAGTAAGTAAAAAACTCCTGCTTTAAAGAGCTTTAACTCATCTGTAACAAGTTTTCTTGCAAAGAAATTGAACTAATATTTATTACTGTAAATCAGAGAGACAATTGAGTAAGTAGAAGTATTCCACAGAAATCTTTTTCTGAAGTGCAGGAAACAGCAGAACTAATGACAAACTGCCCTACACAGTTACAACCAGTGAGCTGCTGGGCAGAACCATCAGAATGAGTCCTTCAAAAGAGATGGTGATGCTGCTTTACTCCAGCAGATTGTTAAAGCAAACACATCGCTGTCCTTCAGACACTTGAGCAATCATGCTGAATACTTATACAAGCCTAAAGTTAGGATGTACATAAACACTCATCTTGAATTCATGTTACATCTGGTTTTTATTATACCAGAGGTAGTTTTAAGCTCCTTGTGCTGGACTTGGACCACAAGAGAAAGACGTTTAACTATTTTTATTTTTCCTGCCAACTTTTAACCATTGCTCCGATCATTTTGTTTCTCCTGAGTACAATAACAATAAGCTTTAGCCATCAGGTACCAGCCACTAGAATCTCAAGTACCAATACCCACTCAAAGAGGCATTTCTACTTTTCAGCATCCTTGTTCTGATCTTCATCTATGAAACAATCCAATATTCTCTAGAAAGAAAGTTATATTTTCTGTTATTATTGTGCTAGCAGGTACTATACTCCAGGTGAAGGGACTGCATTTCACTCTAAAACTCCTTGACCTTCATTAGTGCTTCAGGGAGCTTGAAAGCCAGATGGAATAACAAAAAATTCAATAAAATAGACTAGTTCATATTTTTTCTGATATTCTGAAACAACAGGGGAAATAGTAACCATCAGGTTTAAAGATTAATTTGAAATGAAATGCCTACAGGCAAATAGATATGATAATTGCATTAAACCATATACAGCTTGTTTTTAAAAGGGACATGAAATCTTATAATTAAATCAACTTCTGGATCGTATTTTAAGTTATATTATTTTAATTAATCTTTCTGGAAAGGAGTTTTGCAAATAACCAAGGCAGCAATTAGATATTGCAATTTACTCAGTATTTAATTTTGAAGTTTAAAAAAAAGTAGATGAAGGCTTAAAATAAGACTTTTAGACATTTAGAGATCAACAAGATATCCATATGTCTTCTCACCATGACAATTTTCATACCTACAAAGATACCTACCTGCTGTATTCTGCTATACTAAATCTTGGGATCTTCATATAGTTTATGTGTCATGTAGATTTGCCAAAGAAATGTTTTATACGCACAGATATAATAGTGCACCTGCAATGACTGAGTCAAGCTCTGTATGACTGAAGAAGTATCATAGAATCAATAATGTTGGAAAAGACCTCCAAGATCACCGAGTAGTATCTCTGCTGGCATTTTACCTCAGACCCCATTCTGATATCTCTTGTCTGCTTATACAGCACTTGGCATCTTATTAACCCAGTGGTAAAGCAATTACCAATTTTTTCCCCTGGATTTTGAATAAATATTAAAACAGATCTAGAAATTATAACAACAGCTTAAGAGTATTCCCCAGCTTGATGAGGAAGATGAGGGAGAAGACAATTTCCCTCCCTAGCAACAAATCGCTCAAAACTCAAAAGCTAAAATACTTCCACTTGTGTACTCCATATTCAACATATATATATATACATATATATATATTAGAACAATTTTGAACTGCTGACAGGATCCAGAGACACATTTCAGCAAGTTTTCTACCTAGGAAATTTACAAGTTTATTAGGCAATTCTGTAGACAGCATACATGCCATTTCAAATATCCACTTTTCAGGGGCAGTCAAGCACAAATACACAATTCTTCAAGGAGAGTAATTGCATCTCATTGGTGCTAACTTCTTGTACTCGTGTTTCCAGGACCACAACCACCCTACTGCTTGAAAACATTCCCATCCTATTAGCTGAGTGGACCACCCGCCTTAAGCCCAAGGCTTTCCTGGTCTTTCCAAAGAAAATATAGACAGTTCCTGTGGCTACAATCCAAAGGAGACTCTTCTATTTGCCCCTAAACCCTATTTCCAAGTGGGATTACAAATTGTTTTACAGGAATCTTCTCATATCACTACATTTTGGCTAACGCATTACAGATTCCCTGCATTAAAAGACACAACCTCCCCTAAGAGCTCTTGGCAGAATTTGAATAACAAAGATTTTGGAAGACACAGTATTTTTGACTTGACTGACTTTGGGCAGTCAGAACCAACCACTCTGCTGTTATTTTGAAGCCATGTCAATAAAGAGAAAGATGTTTATTAAAGTTAGAGCAATTTAAAACCCTGTGTTAATACGGAAATTTTAAAAGACTTTTTTCAAGCTCATTTAATGCGTCGCTTTTATATTAATCTAACTAAGTTCTTAATACTCAGAAATATACATTAAGTCATAGCTTTATTTAATGTTCCTATCCATATTAATCTAATGCTTCATGCTCCCAACTTGGCTGCAACAGCTTTTTTAGAATTTTTACGTGCTCAATAGCTCCAGTTTAGATATTTCTGCAATATGCAATAGATATTTATGTTAAGAACTGCAAGGAACATTTCCCATGGTAGAGCACAGAAGTCCAAGTTTTAATTTGGAATACTGAAGAACATGTACTTTAAAGCTCTTTGAATTTTTTTTTTTGAGGCTAGTTAGGCCTCAAACTATAGCTTTTCTTTAACGAGTACAAAGATGTGTTCTCTGGGAAGGTATTAGAATGGAAAAATCATGTGCAAAGTTCATAATTTGTCAAATTAAATAAATAAATTAAATAAGTCAATTAAATCTGCATTTGCACTTTGTTTCAGACTAGAAGAAATTGCATGTAAAAAAGAACGTTGAAAGAATGGCAGAAAAAGTCTTTGATTTTTATGTTTATTTGGAGAATAACAGCACCCAATTTGAAAAATAGACCCCAATATGTATGTTTATGTATAAACATGGCAAACTTGCAAAAGTAGTGATTTATAAAGGCCCATATTCCATCAAATTCTGTATAAAACTCCATAAAGGCAAGATCACTCCTTGTTCCTTGCTATAACTTTGACATTAATTATTTTTTATTATTGGTCTGGTTAGATATTCCAGTATTTGCATGCAGAGTAGCAGAAATTTGCATACAAATAAAAGCTATGTAGTCATATTTTGTTCTAATTTCCCATGCATGTCCCTAAACAGCCCGGGATATATAAATTACAGTATCATTTAGCTAACAATCTATGATGGCTATGTGTAGTAATATAACCTTCCCAGGATTTAATTAAGCAAGTTAAGAACATGGAACTTAGAAATAAGGAGCCTCTAGAGAAGAATAAATTTAAAGAGTTGCCCTCCATTTTTAAGCTTTTATGATTCTATTACCCTTACTAAGAATGAGGGGAAAATGCAAACAGAGACAATAAACACTTAATGTTAATCCTGATTTTTTTCTTTCCAAGACAGAGAAAAAAGACTTTTATTGTCCCACCCCCTATGGTACTTTTGGAAAGGTCTTGAGTTTTCATTCCACCAACTGCATGAATAATATCTCTCTAGAAAGAATAATGTTAAAATTCTCCTCCCACTCTCTCCTCGTGAGCAGTGACGGGGTATAGACAGATACAGTTCAGTGATGCCATCTGACAGCGGATGAGATTCTATAGACAGCAAACATCACAGAATAGAGATTATATGTGTAGAATATTTTCTTCTGCTCACACTTATGTAGCACAAGATAAACAGAAAAGTTATTTTAAACAGTAAATACAGTGGTTTTCAATGTCTGTATTCCATTTATCTGTGTAAAACAACTAAATCAAAACTCACTTTACCTTTAAAAGGAATAACCATATATTTTTTTAATTAGAGTAAACCCCATGTTACTTTGGGTCTTAAATTTTCAAAAGAGAATTTTTTGTTCTGATTTTACATTCAATGATTTGATGTTTTGGTTTTTTGTCAGGACATATTAGCAAGCCACAGGTCACACAGTAACATCTACCTGTAATTTGTCCCACAGTACAACACCTATTCTGGAAACTCAGAGGTAAAAATGGGCAAAAACTATTTTATCCATATTACCATGGGGGTTTTAAAAGTAATAATCTTTACATATTCTGCAGTTAATTAGCTTTTCTTACCAGTTGTAATTTTGTTGGCATTATCCAATCATTTATTATCAGGTTGTGGTTTTTTTTAAATTATGTGGGCTTTGAGGGTTTGGTTTAGTTCCCCATCCCCATCATCACCCCCACCCCATTGTATTTTAATCTGCTGGGGTAATGTTCCTTTAAGTCTTGTACAAGTGATCAAGGAGAATTTATTTTGAAATTCTCCTCACACAGCTAGAACTCCTCGTCTGTGTTGTTACAGATATGTAATTCCTTTCCACTACTAGATCAGCTGTCATGAGTTTATGTACCTGCAACATGAAGTATTTGAGGTGAGGTAGATCAAGACTCCTCTTCATGGGATTTTGCTATAGTGGAGAAAAACACTGATTTTTTTTTTTTTAAATTATTATTAATTTTTATGTTTGGTTTGGTTTTCTTTTTTTATGACGAATTTCTGTCAAGCATTTTGACAGTGACCCTTTCTTACTGCATCAAAGCAAAAAAACCACAGGAACCATGTCCCAAAACAGGCCATGTAATGTTGGCTGCTTTGGGTTTTTTTGGTTTTTTTTCCCTGATTAACTAAGTTTGGTGGGTTCTGTTTTGCTGTTACTAAAAAGACAAAAAACTTTCTTGGAAATTATGACTAAGAAAAGATTCTGCAGTGATTTTCATGGAATTTAAAAGTAATTATCTTTCGCTTTTTAATGAAAAGGATTTGTCAATGCCGTTAGGATCATCAAAATGAGAGTAAAGAGGAAGCCGTGTATATGTGTAGGAAAACACATAAAACTACCACTGAGGAAGTAAATTTACTTCCACAGCTCGGTATTAATAACTAGAAATCAAGGACTCGGTAGGTTTGCACAGCTTGTTTGTGTGACATCATGTGTGCCTTCTGAATGTCGCTTTTCCACTGGCTCAACTCTATTTCATTATTCAGTTTTCTCTTAGTCAGTATTCCTAGGAGGCTGGAGTAACTTTGCCATTGGGAGAACAGCCTTCCTCCTGGGTACTTTCAGAATCTTTTTCAACAAATCCCTCGCTACACACTGATTTCTAGGTGCAGATGCATCATCTACAATATAATTTGTGCAAACCCAGTGGTATTATAGATTGTATCTCTGTTGATTTCTCAATATACCAGCTTCAGACTGAGCCTGTTGAATAGATATCAATTCATACAACAAGCAAAGTGGCTTTATCATACAAATCAGTTGTCCCTTTTTTCATTTAGAAAACCATTATGATGCAAAATAGTGTCCATCACGCTGAGACTGACACTGAGGATGAAATGTGCTGTAAACTCAGAGTGAGGACAGTGTAACTGTTCCAAAAAGTTACATCAGTACTGAAGTTTCACTGATAAGACTGAAAAATGATAAAGCAATCCAGAACTAATAGTTCTGAGCAAATAATGTGTAAAAGGGTTTACAACTCTCTTGAGGCCTATTTCACAAATTGGCTTTAAAATTTTTATTCCTTATCTTCTTTATTTTCTATCCCATGTTCTATCTCTATAGTACAGTAACACAAGACTCTTCTGCTAGACAGTATTTCTAATGATAGAAAGAGATAAGGCCACCTATAGAAAGAAGAAAAAAAATAATCTTTCAAACTTGAAGAATCTATATTCATTTTTGCATAATCAGACTGAAAAGGCTTGATAAAAAGAATAGTAGATCTCATAAGAATCTCTAAAGAGATATCTAGATGGCCATAAACAGCATTAATAATATTGCAGTATTAATATTAAAAGTCCTTTTTAGTATTGTCTTCAATTCATGAATTTCCTTTGCCATTAGGAAAGATCTTCACTGTCATTTGTTATTTTGAGAAAATCAGAAATACTGCAACTGCAGAAGCATGTATAGATGTTTGGGACTAATAAGAATTTCCACCATTTCAATTTTGCTCCACAAAGGGGAAAAATCCCACCATCATTTATTTAAACCCTTCAGCATCTGTTTATTGAGACAGAATTTACTATGACAACTATCCTCTGATCCACTTGCAATTTCAATGCGTATCTTAGAGAAAATATATGAATAGGACACCTGGCATTTTAGAGATGCTGATTTAATTTAATTCCTCAAGTTCAATTTTTGTCTGGACCAAAATAATCTGATACTTCCAACAGAAGTTGGAAGAAGGAAAAAGAATTTTTTATTTATTTCAGATACAACAACAACATATGTTTAGTTCATAAGAATATTTCCATATTTATAGCTTTTCTGTCTGTACACTCTTAAAAGGAAATAATCTAAATAATTCTGCTGAAAGGGCAAGAAAAAAATAGGTATTTCTTCTACCATAGTTTAGCAGAAATGTTAACTTTGGAGTTCATAACGCAGGGCAGAGTTGCAAACTAACAAACAAACTAATGAACTGCATTATCCAAAATTCTGGTTTTCCCCCATTACAAACACAGATAGTCATTCCATTTTTGGTTTTGTTTCCCCATATCCAACACCACCCTTGAAAGCAGGAAGGGTAGACTCAGGGCACAGAGCAGAGCAGGGACTGAGCCCACTGACTATTTTGCATACCTCCACTCTCTTTCCAAGCACCAAATTCAGTCAGGTTTCATGCTCACCCTAATCACAAAGGAGATAATCCTATTTGCATTGTTATTTTCCATTACTTAATAATAAATGATTCATTCCATAGCTGAGAGAGGAGTCCATCGATTCCCTGGTTGTTTTGTTATTTGTGGGACACTTCACTCAAAGCACTAATTTGTATTTATATATTTCCTACAGCTTTATTTTTTGTGTATTTTGTAACTTACATGAAATTAAATCAAAGATGTTTCCAGACAAACAGGAACCACCAGTTTGGCTAATTGCAGCTAATGCTCACCCAGGAAGAGTGGACCAAGAGGACATGCAGACCTTTCACCAACAAGGCTCTACTCGGTGCTCACAACACAGCCCTTCCCTGCTTCCCTTCCCCATCTCCAGTTTGTCTTATGGCAAGACCTGGTACCTTCTAATGGCAGGTAAGTGCTCTTAAAGTTAAGGATAAGGCAATATTGGGAAATAGCAGAAAGGCAGCCCATGCTGATACCAAAAAGCTACCTAAACGTTGACTGGAGCTCTGTGCAGTCTGGTCTAGTGTCCATGCCCATGGAAGGTGGCTTTGGAACATGAGCTTTAAGGTGCCATCCAGCCTCGGCCATTCCAGTATTCTGTAACAGAGCACTGTAACTGCAGCCTCAGACAGGAAGTGTGAAAGCAAGCACAGATTTGTCTCACATTTAGCTGCTTTTGCCACTTAATTTGGGGAGGAACTACAAGTCTTTAAGCAGAGAGTCAGAAAAGCAGGGACACTGTTTTGGGAGGTGAATGGTTTGAATCAGGCAGGTGCAAAGGATTGCAGATAAAGGATGTGACTCAAACTGCATAATGTCTAACAGGCAGGCAAATAATACAAGACCCCTGATCCACACAGGTCTGTGTTTTAGACATTCAAGACTGTTAGAAATAAATGATCAATCACCATTACTTTCTCCAGCTTGTCTTGCTCTTACCTGGAATGTTTCAGCCATGCTGATACCTTGTCTGCATGTAAAATTCCACAGCATCCCCGAATCAGGGGTACTGAGAACAGTGCTATCTATCCCCCTTGCTCAGGAAGATAGAGTTCCTGAGAGGTACTTGCTCTTTTGTTCCATATTTTTAATCAAAAGAGAAGAAAGAAGGGATACTGTTCTCAAAAGTTATAGTGACAAGAACAGTCCACACAGTGTGCAAATGTGTTTGCTTAAACTGCTTCCCCATCTCCAACAGTTGCCAGGGGATGGTGAGGAAAAGAGTACAAGAGAAAACAGGACAGGATCTCCTCTCTTCCGTAATGCACTCACCTTTTTTTCTGGCTATCAGCAGTTACAGACTTGAACTTTATCAGTGCTGTCAGTTAATACCTGTTTTCATATCAATGATCTTTATGTGGAATCGTAACGGCTCAGATTTGTTCTGTAAATCCCATGTTCCTCATAAGGTATAGAGATTTACTTTGGATCAAATGACAGCAATCAGGGGGTTTTCAGGAGGAAGATCTGACCCCATCTTTGTTAACGTAAACCAACAACAGTCCAGTAATCTGACACCGCAAGATGTATTTCATAAATCAAGAACTTAATGCCTTCATTTCAGCTGTCTGCTGAACTCCCAGAGCCTGAACCTGAGGTGAAATCTTGATCATACTCAATTTAATAACAATACTTCCACAGACTTCAGTAGGTCCAGGTTTTCATTCCCTAAAGCCACAAGGTTTTTGAAAGACTATTTCTGGCATACAGAGAAAAGCGATAACAAGTTCATCTATTTGGCTTTGCTTTTACAGTAATTCTGGGCCCAGTCATATATGTATTTTCTTAGAATCAATTATAGGCTTCTCTACTTCCCTTGACTATTGACTATTCTCTGATAGATGTATTATTTCAAGTAATATATAAAGTCTCATACCTGCTTATTGACAATGTGCTAAGTTAGGTACCTTTTAGGCAATTCTCCAGCTCAAAAGACCAAGTGTTAACAGTGAACTCCAGACATCTCAATACCACAGGCTGTTCACATTTTGAACATAAATGTATATATTAATCAGCTAATCACTAAGCCCTGAAACCTCTAACTGCAATATTGGCAGATCTTCTTAAAACGTATTTCTAAGCTTGCATGCCTGTTGTTGCATTTGCTTAAGGAATCACCCATCACGTAAATGGCTAGTTAGTAAAATGAACTAATTAACAGAGAAATTAAATGGAGAAATAAATCTCAAGCTCAAGACTACTGAAATGTTGTCTTCCTTTCCCATCTAAAGCTATTAGAAAGGCTTACGCTTAAGAAATACTGTTGCATTTTGAAAGCAATATATGTGAAATGTGTAGCTGTTAATCCCTAATTCTGTTATACTGCACTGAACAATTGTTACATTAATTATATTAAAATACATGCAGTACAGTACAAAACACAGTTGTCCAGGTCTGAGCGCCCTTTTGCTCTCTACTTGAAACACTTGGTTTATTATTTAAGGTAATTTTAAGAACTATTCTTCTGCATGCTTTTGAACTATTTTATGAAATTATTATTGATTATTTGGCACTTACAGATCCTTAGATCCATGTTTAATTTCTGTTAATGTTTGTTCCAACTCTTCTGTGATAACTAATCACAGTGGCTACGCGATGTTTAAATATAAAGTTTAAAATATACATATTTTAAACTCCCTCAATATATTGACTAATAGCATTCTACAAAACTTGGAATCAGATTAACATTTTAAGCTAAAATTAGCAGTGCAATTGCTTCCATTTCCTCTTATGCTAATAAATGAGAGTATCTTGTTGAAAGCAGTAGGAAACAGATGGACACTTTGTCAAAGTGTGAAGCTCAATGATTTGGGTGATAACGTATGGTATGAGTGTGTATATATCTAGATCTAACAGAATAGCAACATTTTTAACCTCTAATACTCTAATTTCTTTGTATAGCAATCACTTTATATTTTCTTTTCCCACATAAAAACCACAGACTTATTGGATGAAAAAAATGACTGACAAGCTCACTCGGTAGGTTTATGGCAGAAACTAGAACTCAACCTTTTTCTCCCAAGTTTCAGTTCCAACCTCTGTGAACTGGAAACTCAGGGAAAAACATGGTGTTCCCATTGAGCACTGGTACTGAAAATACACACACAGGGACATAAATTCTGTAAAGGGATAAATGATAAATTTATCTTCTTCAACCTGAGCAGTTTATTTCTGATTTACCTCATAATGCATTGAACATATTAATTGTGGTTTAACAGACATAATGTGGGAGTTAGAATAATACTATCCAGCCTTTAGCTTGCTAATGGCTTCTCAATTACAAAACAGTTGTAGGCTTCATGGGAAGTTGCACCCTAATGCTCATGGCCCCTTGGATCCCACTTGAGCATTTCAGTATTAATGATTGTTTTAATCTTGCCATTATTTTGTTCAGCTCGCTCTTTGACAATTCCTCGATTCCTTATTTGGAGAATCTCGGTTACAGTGTTGATATTCATACTAATCAGTCTCTTCTGGCATCTGCAGTGTCAGTTTGGAGCTGATTCAGAAAAAGCCACAAAATCATAACACTACTGTTTCTATAATTTTCTGCTATTTGAGATGCATATAATTCGGCTTCTGGGCTTTTAAAGGTGCATCTGTAAGACCTCTTGCTGCCATTTTGAGGCAAAAAGTATAGATCTTAAGCCACATTTGTATTCATGATATTCAAAAAATTCTGTTTCCTCCCTCCATTTCCATGAGCTTACCGTATTTCTTCTTCATACGAGTGATAAAATAAAGCTTCAGAGTTCAAAAGAAATAAAAGAGCAATATTAGTTCCTCTGATTTAATACTTTGTATCTATCCAGTTTTTCTGTGGACCACTAATATCTGATACAGATACCATTCTTAAAACACCCCTCTTAGTCTCTCTCAATCTCTCCTTTTTTCATGATCTTCGAATGGTTTGGATTGGAAGGGACCATAAAGATCTCTTAAGTCCCAACTGCCTGCCATGGGAAGAGGCACCTTCCTCTAGATCAGGTTGCTCAGATCTCCACCCAACCTGGCCTGGCCAGGGCCTCACCACACTCAGAGGAAAGAAATTCTTCCTAGTATCTAATCTAAACCTACTCTCTGTCAGCTTAAGGCTATAACCCCTTATTCTGTCACTTCACGCCCTTGTAGAAAGTCCTTCTCCAGCTCTCTGGCAGCCTTTTTAGGAACTGGAAGGGAATCTAAGGTTTCCCTGGAGCCTTCTTTTCTCCAGGATGAACAACCCTAATTCCCAGTCTGTAAATCAGAAATATTTCAATCCAGGTCAAGTGCGTTAGTCTGCTACAAAATCACAAAATACAATAACTACCTCAAATATCTATTTTTTTCTATTCAGGATACAGGTAAGATCACAGGTAACACAGTATAACAAATATTGGTAATTTGGGTAATCTCAGCATATTCAAACTCTTAAAACCAGTAAGAGATGCAAAATCAAGGGATGGCTTTCATTTTTTTTTAGTCTTCCACACTGACAGTATTTTGTACCCAGCAATAAAAACATCTCAGCTGTCATGTATAAGGAAAGGACTTGTTTACTTAGCAAGGCCCAGACTATCAATAGAAATCAAGGCTTTGCTTCCCAAACTACACCAATATAAGCACTAGCTCAAGGTTGGTAGCTGTGTGCAGCAGGCAGAATTGAACAGGCAGTATCCCCAGCTTTATCTGTACCCAACAATTCCCCCAGTGAGCACTGATTTTCAACTTTTGTAATAGCTCATTGCTGTGATTGCTCTATCATTACTTCAGCTATGCATCAGACAAAGCAAACTCACTGCTCACCCTAAGAAATGCAAACTCAATTGTTTTCATTACTTGTACTTCTCTGCAGGGTTCTGGGTCTGCTTTTTGTGCTGCTGTGGCAAAGGTTACAGTATTCTACAGTCCCTCACTCCTATAAAACAATCAAGGAGATTATATGAGGCAATAATTATTGTTCTAATGTTTTGCCGTCAAGGACAGAAAGTTCTCTGCTATTGATTTCAAGATCAAACCTACTGCAAGTGAAATTTGGACCTTGGTCACTGATTGCAAAATGTTCTTGGGGGGTGCATTTCCATCAAGTCATTGAATTCCGATAGATTGCAACTTTGTTTTCTAGACTAACATTTTACGTACATCCCACTAGTGCAAATTGAGACCATACCAGTAGCAGCTCCTATTTGACAGCAGCTGTAAGAAAATTATTTCACTGTTGATGATACCTTTGTATAACAATAAAGATGCACGGAACAAAGAAACCTATCCAATACCAGTGCTGGCTCAAATGCATGTGTTTAAAAGATACTTAAAACTTCTGATGTCACTTAAGAAACTTTCTCATTCAAAACAGTCAGTCTGCACGACTGGGGGTGGGGTTATTTAGATTTCTGCTTAGATTTAAACTAAGAGGGTACCACTTCATTATCACAAAGCCTGAACAGAAACCTTCATTGTCAATTGCAGAGATTTTTTAAATACATATGAACTAAATACCAAAGCAGGAGCAGCTCACCTGCAGGTGTGTCAGCAGCAGAATTTGATGACAACAGCAAACTGTTCCTATGGGGAAAGGAATTGTCTGGTTTTTGCAGAGCTCTTGTCCTCAAAGTAATGTAGGCATTGCTATTTTAGAAATTTTGGATATGAAGCCAAAGATTTGTCTCCTATTCTATTAAAGCAAATTCACATTAGTAACACTATAAAATACTTTAGGTTTATATTACCTTTGCTAACTTAGGCTAAAGAAATTCACTTTGTTTCTAATACTTTGACATGGATGTGGTCAGTCTAACAAGGAACTGCATTCTCTGTGGCAGCTGCATCTTTCCTTAAGCATTTTTGAAAATACTATTTTGATCATTAACTGTAGAAATTCGCATTCTGTCCAGAAGGGTTGGAAACAGTGAACAAGAATATGGTTCCCACAGGGCTTCATAGACAGGATTTTTTCAGTATCTGTACTATGTTAATTCTTTAATATCTGTATTAACACATATATTTTTACTTCTCTCAGGTACCACTCTAGGAAAATGCAAGAAACTTCAGAGGGATATTGCAGAACATTTACTACATTCAACAGAATCCAATATGTCTTTAGTGCTCCCTAATAGGAATCAATTCTTTTTGCTGACACCTGACTGCTATGAACAATATAACATGTTATTGTGGCTGTCATATAACCATTCTCCTACTTATAATGCTACATGTCAAATGTTGAAAAATGCAGGGCTTCTTTCAGAAATGGCATGACTTCCAAGCAGGCTTTCTGGTTAATTAAATGCAAAACTTGCACCCACTCTGTGTATCCACTCCCCTTTCCTATCAGCCCAGCAGCAGCTTGCTAAATGTAAAATTCTCCCCACAGTTGTTTTGCTTGAAATTTATATTCATGTAAAATGTTTGTTCTGTTGTAAACGTTAAAATCCCATTTTCAGCCCATGAAGATCATTTTGGGTCTATTATATGCTTCCCAAATACTTTTCTCACCATCCCTCCTAAGTCAATTTAGTGCCCTTTAAAGGTGTCAGATTGATCGAGACTTGCAGGTGCACTTTATTCCCCAGGAGCTCCAGAAAAAGTAATGGCATTACAAGCTCCTAGCTAGAGGTGCCAAACCATGTTCCTCATGACCTGGTGGGAACTAAAGTCACTATGGGTGGTTTATGTGGCAGGATCGTTAGTCTTCCTGCAGCCACGACTATGATGTGTCAGCTGTCCTGCAGACCTGAGTAAAAGAAACCATTTTTAGCACACAGGCCGTGCAATCACGACTCTTGCAGTTATTTTGTCCAAGACAGGCAACTCAGCAGCAAAAGGCTTTGCGTTCTGCTATGAAATCTCTGAACTAGCCTGGTCCCTGTGAGCAATCCTTGGCTCAGCTTTCCCACATCACACAACTTGGGAGAAACGGTCAGATGGGTCATTTATTGTAAGGAGTCAACTTTAACTAGACTTCAGATTTATAAAACCTTAGTGGGCTTGGCTTTGATTGAGGGATTTGCATTTTATCCATGAGGTACCAGTATCACCTTATAAATGTGTGGAAGGGGCTGCAAACAGCTATTACTGCAGAGAAAAGTCTGCATACAGCAAATCACTGCCACAGCCTGGACTGCTGGGAGATCTTGTGCAAATCATGGGTAATAAAATAAACTTTACTTAATGCAGGCTACTTCATCATCTGTTTTACACCAAAGCCTTCACATTACATCTCATTCCCCTTGCCAGCAAAGAGAAGCAAAGAGAGGAGATGATTGCCTAGAGATGCTGCAACAGAACCAGATGGTCGGACTCTCCCAGGCCTTGGTGTTGTGTCTCGTTCTGTAACTTTGGTATTTTTGTCTTCTTCCATCCCTTTGATTCCATCTGCACTTTCCTCTTTCTCTCTGTCTGTCATGTTGTATTTTAGTTCACCTTCTCCAGGAAGGGGAGGCTTATGCTCTCATGTTCCTTACCATGAATTGAACCAACAGGACAAGGTGGCCGTGTTGGAAAAAGGGACAGGACTCCTCTGGATTTCATGACAATATGCCTGAGGAGAGCAGCAATTTCCCATGACTGCTTCCTAGGAAGGGAAAAACTCTGTGTTAGGCCCCCACTGGAGGGGGCTGTGATTGCTGACAGGCACTCAAGGTGAACAGAAAGAGCCTTGAAGGAGTGCACCTGCTGCTGCTGTGACGAAGACTCAGCTACAAACAGTAGGAAACTAGACCTCAGTAGTCCTTGTGATCATCTCCCAGGCACTTCGAAAACAATTTTGCACAGCTTTTACCCTCCACCTTTTCCCTGCTGTCGCTTGCCCTTTTCCCAGCTGGGTTAGATCTTGTCTCTAACCATAGTTGTTGATCCCACAAGCCCCTTCTAACATCTGCCAAGAACAAAAGACAGAGCAAGGGGAATTTCTTTCTCTTTGCTCTTGAACAGCATGTATCACAAAAAAGAAACTCCACATAAAGCTAGTATTGCATTGTTTTAACTGCCAGCTAGGGCTGGCTTAGCAGGCCTCTGCATCACTTGATGATCTGGTAGTCAGACAAGCAGCCATAAACTCCCTAAATTTATTTTTAGTTTCATTTGCAAAGAATGTTTTAAAAGTAAAGCAGTGAAAGTATGCTGGGTTTAGCTTCATGGCAAATAGCTTATATGAGAGAATCACTAGGTTAATTTCTATCATTCAAAGTTCACCATACAACAGTAATTTATAAAGGAGTTTGTTCATATATTCAAATACATGATCTATATTTAAATTTAATTTCTATGAAGTTCTGCCTTCATATGAATGTTATTGTGTACAAAGGGTAGGCTGTCTTTGAACTCTTTAGCCCTTTTGCTCAGATGTAAATCAGTGTTTTGCATTTAATCCTCCCTCTGTTTTTACTGCTTTCAGGGAACAATAGGGAAGCCCACTTGTAGTTAATTTACCACCTGAAGACACCACATAAAAGTTGCAGGTCCTCATTTATTAAATCACTCCATAATACTGGAAACATTAGGCATCCAGTCAGGGCCATGTTTTTATTAAATATTTTCCTTGGTGAAATTAGAGCATTTATCCAAACAAACATAAGGGAATCCAACATACACCAGCTTATTTATTTGTGACTGTGTTAAGTGAGGTTGGTAGTGCTGACCATTGTGTGGTTGCACAAGGCACATTATTATAGTATTTTCATACTCCAACCCATTATTTTACCAGGCTTTCTGATCAGTTATCTGTTCTGTGCTATTCCCTTTATTGTCTATCTTTTAGTGAAGCATTTTGGCATGCTCAGAGCAAACAAAGGTAGAGAAATAAAATACACTTGTCCGAAGGGAGGTATCCCACACTCTGTGTGCTCCAGCTTGCTCCAGGCTCTGACAAGACCTTTCCCACAGTAACCCCCACATTCAGCTAAAGTCAGTGCTGGTTCAGGTGCATTTTCTGCCTTTCTGGGAAGACCAATCCCTTTGTTCCCATGAAGAACAGAGATTGTTATCAAGCAGAAACAACATCAGCCAGAAGTTCTCTATTTACACAAAACATGAAGTTTATACTTCTTAATCCCCAGGACAGAATTTTTAGATTCTGACGTGTCTGCAGATGTCACCACTGTGGTTTTTAAGTGCAGGATTGCTCCTGTCTCTTAACTTGTCAGCTCCTGCCTGCTGCTGCTGATGTGTGGCCTGTTAGCATGAGGACTGGTACGGTGATAAAGGGTCTTTTCTTTGGCTGCAAAAAGGCCAGAAGTTACAAACTGAACAGAGGTGATTGACAGAGGAGGAGAATTTTTGGTCTACGTGAGATTTTTGACATTTTGAAATTTAGTTCTCTTCTAATTCATAACATATAATATTTTTAGATGTCCCAGAAAACAGATGATCTGTGCAACTTTCCCTTTGGATAAATATTAACACACAGTTTCCAAAATTAATTTTGTTCCCTCAAACCTCAACAGCTGCTAACTGAAAATGCATTATTCCTTAAAATATGATTTGGCATAACATTACCTAACAGCATACTGTAGTCTATTATTAAGGTTGAATTGTCAAATGAGTTGTGTCAATGTAAATTAAATGTTAGCTTTATATTTTTTCCCCTTAGAAGAAATTTCCATCCCTCTTCAACCTTTCTCAGGAATTCAGAAGAGATGTTTTTCAAAGATGTGGTTGTTATTGCTTATGAAACAGCAAAGTTTCCTGCAAAACAATTGGACATTTTCCCAACATCTCTTTTTCAAGCTGAGCACAAGAAATACTGCTGAGCTCCCAGTTCTGTTATCCCAGGTTCATCTCTCTGACAGCATGGAGAATGGCTCCATAAGAGTCAAGTGTTTTCCTAGATCACTGGATATAGAGCAAATACCAAAAATCAAGCATGCAATAATGTGCCCATCAGTCCCAAGCTATTTTTTAACAGCAATGGCAATAAAACACTGGTATATATGAAAATTTCTGCCAGGCTCCACATAGCTTGATATAAATGAGAGTAAGCACCTACCCCTTTGATTGAAAGTTGGTATAACGCAACCAGATTATTCTGCATCTCTCGTGGGGATGAACATGTCCGAAAAACCCAGCCTGGGTCAGGTTTGTTTGATACATGTCCAGTGACCTAGAACAAGTGTTCTGTTTGCTTTCACAGAAGCACTCATCCGTGGGAAAGCTGATAAAGGAGTGAACAACCTAGGCGTCCCAATACTGATTTCACTGAGTCTCTTAAAGCAGAGTTAGGCCTTGTTCACACTCTCCTCCTGCAGATAAATAAATGTGGTAAGCAGTGAAAGAAAGCCCGAGAGGACAAGGACTCAAAATGCTGAAGTTCAGTGACAGGAGAGGACAGTCAGACCCTGCCACTCATTTTAGTTATTAACAGGTCATCATTTTTCAGATGTAATGAACATGCACTGAGATATAGCTGAGGGACATTTCATGTGATAGATGAGATTTTATACCATACAAATACACGAAAACAATGTCTAAAAAAATCTTTTTGAGAGGAAGTAAAATATGCAGATGCATCTCAGTATTATAGAATCATAAAATGGCCTGCATAGGAAGGGACCTTAAAGATCATCTCGTTCCACCCCTGTGCCATGGGCAGGGACACATTTCACTATCCCAGGTTGCTCCAAGCCCTGTCCAACCTGGCCTTGGACACTTCCAGGAATGGGGCACCCACAACTTATCTGGGCAACCTGTGCCAGGGCCTCAACACCCTGGGAAGGATTTTTTCCTAATATTTAATCTAAACCTGCCCTCTGTCAGTGGGAAGCCACTGTCCCTTCTCCTTCACTACATGCCCTTGTAATGTGACAAGCCTTCGTCATTGGCTTGGCTATCTTTCATTTTCAATCTGTTATATAATATATTTTTTCAACTGTATCTCTGGCTTCTAAATTAGGTGGCTGAGCTGAAAGCCAGCACTTTCTGGACTTCTGCACTATAAAAACTACATGTGCATCATCACATAAGTGTATATGCACATAAACTCATTCATATGTTTGTACCATGAAAAGCAAGTCAAGCCTTTAGAGTTTTAACATTGACTACAGGAATATTACCATGAAAAATGTTGTAAGAAAAATAGTCAGATATGAACAATGATATTTGAACAAACTCATGCAAGCTAAAAAATTGATATTAATACAAACCTAAATTTTGCTTGTATCAAAGCTCTGCTGGTATGATATCTACAATGAAAAGAAAAAAAATATTTAGTAGAAGACCTGGTAGTAGCAATAGTAGGTTTTGTTAATACAAGGTGTTAACATCCTCAAAACAATCTTATTAAAAAGCACATCTCAATTAGAAAGGATAATGGGATTGTAAAGATGTTTGTAAGGAATATGATTTACCAACGTGGTCTCATTACTATTAGCATTTATTTTGTTATTAAAGTTCTATCTAATATATTACTGAACCTGTCCATCTATATTTTAGTTCACTTATTTATGGCCAGTATTTGTTGTGCCAAATTTGAGTTTAAAACCGAATCCTAAAAAAACTGACTGTAATTGTTTTCATCAAAGTCCAGAAGGAAGGCTTGGGGACTTAAACACCTACTGGAAAAGTGTCCAACACCTTATGCTCTTCAGAGTAAAAACCAATGCCTTTGATTTATTCTCTGAAGTGCTCACACATATTGCATATCTCAGGAATAAAAATACAAAATAAGAAAGGATATGACTTCACTTTTTCACTTTCTGGATTGAACAGTAATTAAACTAAGAATTACTTAATTAGAATGCTATCTCTCATATGCTTTTGAAAACTAGACAAGCAACATTATTTATATTCACTTTTAGTAACAGAAAAAAAAAAATTAAACCATTTTAATAAATTACTGTTAATTCAGCTTTTCCAAATGTGAGCAAAAAAGAGAAATTCTCTTCAGGAGCATAAAGCCATCACAGTCCAATTCAGTAATAACAGCAATTTTATACTGATATGAATTTGTTTAAAAGGTGACCTAGACAATGAAGCAAGTATAATTAAATTGGAAACAGCTAATTCAATAAAGTACTGATGTCAAAAGTAATAATCAGAGGAAATTTTAGTGCAACACTCATCTGCAGAAAGGATCATTTTAGAATAATGGTATGCTTATGTAAAGAAATTTAAAATATAAAATGTCTGATGATGGTTGATTGAAAAATAGAACAAAAAGTAGTTTCATTCTAATAGATTACAAAATGAGTAAAAAAAAGGATACAGGATTGCTATCATTAATATGATGCTACTGGTTTTGATGGAACAAAGAAAGCCTATTGAATTTGATTAAAATCTCTGCTTCCTGGCTTCAAATGGTTAAGTACAATTAAGTTTCACCCAACTTGAGCATTAAAAAGTGCCCTATTAAATTGGTATTATATTTTCCAGAAGACAACTGTCACTGTTCAGGCATTCAGAGTACCAACCATTCCCACTCTGCACAAGGAGGAGAACTCAGCTACTGCACAAGGCTGCCCTTCGTCTGCCCACGATACAGAGGGTGAACTCTGGTGCCTCTTTCATTTGTTTCTGCAGAAAATGAAGACTAATTTAATATTAATTCAGTCTCCTGATCCTCTGGCCCAGCACACTTATTGAGCTGAGGTCAGTATGAAAAATACGCAGAAGAGCTCTACACCAAAGGTCAACTTCCTCTGCCCACTCTTCAACCACAAGGGGAAAGTTCAACTGTCCAGTGTTCAGTGCCATTTTCAATCAATCTCTGACTGATCCAAGGCAGGGGAATGAGACCATCAAAAATCTGAGGCTATTCCAGTCCAAATTTAAGGTAATTAGCCTAAACATTTCTTCTTATAACAGTAAGATACCTAGAAATACAAAATTAAAACTGTAAAAATAATTTGGTGTCCTGCTTAAACAGTTCTCCCAGAAGGAAAACTGCCAGAGAGCACGAAGCAAGCAGACTTTTGTACCATTGCCTTTCAAGCAAGGAGTTTATCTGATTTTGAAACACTACCAAAAGTTCTCCTTGAAAACATGAACTCCTAAGTATTTGCACATACATAGGAGAGATACTTCTCTTACTCTGTCCAGTAAGATCCATTCCAAGCACTCTGCATTTGCCACAGAAACGTTTTGGCTTTCCCAACTGCAAGCACTGCTTGGAAAATCATCCTCCTCATCTGCTCCCAGCATGGGGTGTTGGGCTGGAGGGAAGCATCCCATGGTCAGATCCAGTCTTCCAGCTGCCACCAGGACCAGGAGGCTTGAAAACAGTTCTGGGAAGTGGTCAGACACTGCAGTAGTCCCACCATGGGGTGTTATGAGGAGGAGCCTGTACCCTATCACATCAACTATTCTCTATCAGTCTTGGGCCTTCAAGACATAAGCCTCTCTGGTCACCTGTGAGCTTGGCCCTCTTCTGGATCTATGATCCTATTTCATCCACAAACCCACTCTCCACAAGTTTTTTTCTGGCTTAGTAAACAAGCTCCTTGGCAGTGCTTGTTCACAGATGACATTTTTGTGTCTTTGAGTCAACACCTTGCACACGTTCCTCAGCAGATTCCTGCTCTCCACACCTTACTGCCACCTCCAATTCTAGTCACCACTTGCCTTTAGAACAGGAAAGTAGGAAAGAGGTAAAAAAGCAAATGGTGAAAAGTCTATTTAAGGTAAGCAGCTAAAACACCTGTCAAGAAAGATGTTATATACTTGACCTCTTCTAAGTTTGAAATTTTCATCAAGTTATAGTCCCAGAAGGTGAAAACAACATACAAGGATCAGTAGAACTTTGGGAAGGTAGATGAAGATTGGTGTAAACTATACAGATGCCGCAAACAAGCAGGTGGCATTTCCCTGTTTAAAAACTAGAGAAACCACAGTGGATTTTGCCTTGCCCATCATAGGTGATCCTGAGATCAGCTCAGTTGGTTAGAGCATGGTACGAACACCAAGGCTGTGGATTTGATCCCTGTATGGGCCATTCGTTTAAGAGTTGGACTCAGGGATCCTTATGGATCCCTTCCAACTCAGGATATTCTGTGAAATCTGATATACCGCCAGCCTTGCTAGCAAAGCAATGAGGGGAAGAAATACTGCAGCTTGGCTCTCAGTTCCCACGCTGAGATGAAACACTGGCAGTTAGAAAAATCACTGACTGAGTCGTCAGCTGAGCCAGTTTGATCTGGAAGTCCCAGAGAAAGAAAAATATGGAAACCCACAATGTCATTTTTCCAGAGTCACTTTTTCTGACTACAACCACACTTTAATTTGTCAGTCAGAATGTCTCAGTCCCACATAGATCTTGTTTCCTTGGAGACGAGTCTTTTAAATAGCAGTTCAAAACACCAACCAGATTGAAAAAGGAATTCGATTAAAGAAAAAACATCTTGTTGCACTGGGAGTCTGTGCTGGGAAAAGCTTATGGAACTAGTATTTCCAGTTTCCCTAAATGCACATCTATTTATTTGTTATCTCTTATCCACTTCTTTATTATGGGCATGGACAAACAAAGTAAGATTTTAGTGATAATTCAATTATACTGATGTTTGCTATTTTATATTATTGGCTAATAACTTAGATTACTGCTATTTTTCAACCTTTATATAATTTAAACACTCTTATTTGTCAATAACTTCAGGACAATTTGTATAATATTGTTCCTGCTATTTGAATGAGAAACTTTTAGAAGACAACAAAGTTAAATAACAGTTAATCTTAATGGCATGATTTTTAGAACAGACCCTGCCAAGGAATACTCTTAGACTGGAGGGATGGTGGATCAGCAAATCCCAAGCCCACAGGATTTATTCTCAGAAATTCTATGAAGTACAAATTTTGAGAAATTTAGTGATATCTTATCATGACATGCAACTAAAACACAATTCTTTGGAAACATATAATATCCAATTATATTAATATCCCCAATGTCACCTTTAAAGAGACCTTTTTATGAGAGAAAAGACGGATATCCTCATGCTTGAAGTACAGCTGTTTGGAATTTTAACCAACATTAATAAAAGCTCAGTTTTTCACTTCCATTAACTGTTGCAGTAGTTAGTGATGGAAAGAAAACAGTAAAACATTTCCAGGCACTATTACAGACAGCAACGATAAGCCGTTTCAATAAGTTAAATTTCAACATCCATAAAAAGTGTAATTAAATCTGTTTTCTTTACATGTTCAAACAAAATTTTCTCCTCTACCTATAATGTGTCAATTTCCCAAACAGATTTACAATAAACACATCTTACCCTTGGCAGGAAAAAGTAAAAAATAAAAAAGAACTTCAGGTATTTAAAAACCTAACTGCTGTCTTTCCTTCCCCCTGCATTTAATAAGAGGTAGGATGTTCTACATTCCTGTGCTGGGCAA
Source organism: Dendrocincla tyrannina (assembly GCA_035047865.1). Taxonomy (NCBI): domain Eukaryota; kingdom Metazoa; phylum Chordata; class Aves; order Passeriformes; family Dendrocolaptidae; genus Dendrocincla; species Dendrocincla tyrannina. The sequence continues at coordinate 784,289 of JAWWMP010000002.1, forward strand.
CAAGTGAGATGGCACATCTTCAAGAAGGACAACTTGAATCACTGGACAGCTGGAAATCAAACTGGAATTGTAACCAAATAATTCTCCTACAAATTTTCCTGTAAAATCTTCAACTCACCAAATTTAGATGCAGAAATCTATTCCTTTGGACTTTCTAGTCTGAAAATTCACATTGGCCTGCAAACTCAGTGGTAGCTCACTGAAACGGTGTGAGCTGAATTAGCATTGGGATCAGCATCATTCCCCCAGCTGACCGCACAAGACTCTGTCAAGAGGACCACTCTCACTCCTGGCAGTAATTCCTTTTGGAGTGCATTTATTCTTTCAAAAAAGACACCAAAGAGACAGGCAGTATATTACAGAGCTACAAAAAGAAGCAATCTGTCTTAAAAGCTGGGCAAGTTGTGATCAAAAGCAAAAGCCTGGCTTTTGAGCCCTCCTCCAAAATTTTTTGGTTATTTAATGGTGCAGGACAACTGAAATAGGTGACTGTTAACCATTATTCCAACTTCGCTTACAGTATAATTTATATTTTTTTTAAAATCAAGATATCATAAGAGGAAAAAAATGAAAGAAGAAGAGACTGTATTGCATAAAACCTGAAGAAAAAAATTCTTTTTATCATTACCTAAGCTGCTGATTTTTACTGGTAGGAAGATGAAAATCTTTACAACTATAGGTTTGGATCGTCTGCTAGTATTTTATATTCTACTGTAACATTTTAAATTGCTAGCGTCATAACTTATGCATCCTGACTTCACTCAAAATTGCTAGATGTAGCAATGTACAGATTTTTGTTTTTTAAATAATAAATTTTGAGCCAAAAGGGATGGAAAAAACCCACAACATTTAGTACTAAGAAACATCATTGATCGCGTAGAATTAAAAAATTCACAAAGTACCACCACAAAAGAGTGCAAAAAAAAGAACCCTTCTTGTAACAGCCTTTGGAAGTAAGAGCAAAGTCCTCTGGATCTATACAGGCAGAGGATCCATTGGATGAAGAACAGTGTTAATTAATATTTACAGTTTTGGATGGTTTTTTACCAACCTGAACAACTGTGAGATTCAATTCTCACCTTCACTGACATCTAATATGTATGCTGAGAACATTCTGGCATAAGCTTTAAGCTGTTGAACAAACATGACCTAAGACAAGTCCTGAGAAATGTCTATGCGGGAAGGAATCACCTTTCTTTTAGCAAAAGCTGACTACAGTGGGTTTGAGGGAAGGGTTGTCTCTTACTTCGGCCCCCTCCTCTCTTACATAATTCTTTTTGAACGATAAAACTGAATCTTAACTCCTGTTAAATCACCAGTTAGTGGATTTGAGGAAGGGCTTTACCTCCCCTCAGCTTTGTCTGTCACTTTTCCATGGCACTAAATCTTGTCTTTTTTCCACACTGAGACTGATCAGCATCCCAAAGGAAAAAGAAAATAAAAATAAAAAAAAAAAGGAAAATAAGACAATTAGCTTCAATCTGCTTCACATGAAGCCCAGCAGCTGCAGCCTGCTTACTCCTCTATCAAGATCTCCCTTTCATGCCCTTAGTAGAAATTTCTCTCTCATATTCTATTTATTTTGTCACTTTCCAAAAACTGCTCTGTTACTCAAATTTTGCCCAGGAACAGCCCACCCTCTCTTTTCCAGCCCTTTGAAAGCATACTGCCTGATATATGGTGAACCATACAGACCTCGGGGGAGTCCCTAATTTCTTGGCTTGCATTGACAGAGCATTTACACAATATATTTTAAATACCCAGATCATCAGCATCTCTATTAGGAAAAAAAAAATCAAACAAACCAACCTCAACACAAAAGGACAAAAAAAACCTGACTAAAAGGTACTCAGTCATCATTTGCAATAGGGAACTGAGACATGTTCTTGTAGTGACAAGGGACAGGACAAGTCCTGTTCCTCTGAAAGAAATTCAGTGCAGAAACTGCACTTGGGTACCATGTGCATCATCCTCCAGGGAAACCTTTCTCACTTCATTGAACATAAAAGAGTCTAGACAGATTGTTTCAGGAGACTAGGCTAAAATGAGGCAGAAAAAATACCACCCACAGGGAATTTGTTAAAATTACTAAAGATACAGATTGCAAAAAAAAAACCTGCTCTGAAGACTTTGAATTCAATTCTGATTTCAATAGACTATTCAAAGAGAATTTATTTTTGATATACTGTCCCCATAGAAAAAAAAATTGGAAAAAAATACATTTCAGTTACATACTTTAAAGTTTGGCTTTTTTCCATATATAGAGTGAAAATCAGAGGGATAAAGCACTCAAGAATTTTTAGTAGAAATTTTTCATATTAAAAGTTGACAGAAAAGTTTAATATCGACTACTTGTTAGAAAGAAAATTTCTCAAGAGATTGGATGAAAATGGTAAAAATAATGTGCTTGTCTCACCACAGAATTATATCCTGCTTTAAAATACATATGCAATGAGGATTATCATTATTATTGGATAACAAGAGTGATAATATAAGGAATGATAATCCTTCTGTGAGTGATAAGAAAAAAATATGTTCTCTATGTCCATTATGGGGTGAGGGAATGGAATCTGAAAATCACCGAAGGGAAGAGTTGCATCCAGTTTGATTTATGCCTGCTCTTCTTTTAATGTGTAGCCTGGGGAGCCTCATGATGATGTGTAATGAGTCAGGGTGAAATGTGTATAAATACATGCACTGGCAATTTGTGAAGGGTCTTTAAAGCATCTTTTTTATACACTCCATTCCAAATTGTATTTTCTGGGGGAGAAATGGGAGACATGAAGAAAAGCTCACATAGTAAGAAACATCTCCACTTCTATTGCATTCCTGTTCTTGCCTTTGTTTTTTTCATTTTTCTGTTTTTCAGAAGGAAACCCACTGCCCAATATTTCATCCTGATGCAATAATAACCAGGCGGACAAAGTTCAAAATGAATACCTCTGACAAATCTCTGTATACAAACAAGTAGCTAGCTCTCCCCAGAGCTAGGGTACTCCGTGGCATAAATGTAGTGTCAGCTTTACAAGTGAAGGATCAGAATATCATTCCCTCCTTTTTCTTTTTTTTCCTTCTCTCCCTTGCCCTTCCAGTTTGCAATTCACTTTTTTCCCCCTAGAATATTTCAGGGGAGAGTTCAAGCAGCTCCATCACTGGCAAAGGAAAATATAGAACATCCTAAACAATGTTTTTTATCTGTGGTAAAGAGGAGGGGAGGAACCATCCACACACCAGCAGTTTCAAAACTGAACTTTCTACCCAGAAATGGAATGACCCTGAATTCTTTCTATATCTCCAAGTGCCCCTGATTACAAAGAGGAGGAGAACTGCAAGTTTTCACAGTTATGGTAAATTTTTGTTCAACCAAAGGTAGGCAATCCAATATTTTTTTACTGTCATATTATCACTTATCAAAATAAATTAAGATGTAATCATCCACCTTTTTTTTTTCATTTTATATTTTCCCCTCCCACAATCTTCACTCACCTAAAAATATGAAAATGTATGGAAGATCTTAAAATACCAATCTGACTTATAATGTACTGTAAATTCAGTCCACAGAAAAATCAATCCCTCTGCCTTTACAATGTTGAGATTTAAAATGTGTTCTTTATATTCATTTCTTTTTATTCTCAAAAATTTGCTTTTAAAATGTGTTGCCTCTAATTGTGAGGACATTTTTAATAATTTAAGAGACTCAATGAATAAGGATTTTAAGATCTAAAAACAATGTTGGGCAATTCAAAATAACAAAAGCTGTCATTTACATGCAGAAAGGTGTGTGCATATATATATGCAATAGCATCCTTTTGCTATATGGAATGTTACATATGACTAATAAGTTTCAATTTGTGATGGAAAAAGTTCCTAAAATCAGTTATGATATTCAAGGTCTGGTAGCTGAGAGTACTGTGTCACAAATTCCTAGGAGTACAGTAACTCCTTTATTAGAAATTAGTTCCAAATTACCAAATTACAGATTTATCACTCTAGGACACCCTTATCCATGTTCCAGCCTTTGCTCAGTACCTGGTGAAGCTCAAAATTATTTAATACAAGCGAAAATCCTACCATGACTTTATTGCAATTATTGCTGTTCACTGGAGATAACACATGAGAAATACTTGCTATTTCTGCCTGAACTTGTGTTTGCTTAGAAAGTTGCTAGGAGTTGCTTGAGAAGAAAATCTAAGTCAACCATATTTTTTTGTAAATCATCATGTTGCCTATCTCTCAGAAATTTTCCTTAGATAAGGAACTTAGAATAAGCAGCTTTCTTAATTGGGCAAGTACCTGATAATGTACTGGAGACACTACTGGTTGTAGCTGATAAGACTCACTGATACACCATCATCATACAAAAGTAACAGGCACTTCCCTGTATGAAAATAAAGACCTTTGAGCTCACTCTTTAGCTTTTGACAAATGTCTCTGCGGTCCCCCTGTGTTTATCACCAGAGGAAGAGGAGGCCCTATCTGCCATGGCATTCAATTCCCCTGACATTATCATCACTTGCATCTCCTCCGCCTTGCACCTCTTGGCTCTTTCACCACCCACAAGTTTAGAGTAGTATTTATCAAAGCAAGTTGGAAATTACCAGTGTCTCAATTTTGCTTCTCATGTGATTCATGAAGCCCTTCTCACAATGTGAAATGCAGTTCATGCATTGCTGGAGAGCCAGCAGAACAGAAGTGCATTTATTTCCATAGAAATGACCTCATTGCTATGCAGACTTGCGATAATTTATAAGGGATTCTTCTCTGAAAACAGGGGTCATGCTGGCAATGCCCTTCTGTTTATACACAAAGAAATACAATTTCAATAAAATTGAGGAAATATAACTTTTAAATCAGTGAGGTGCACCTCACCTGGACCCACTAAAAAAGCATGATGAGGCACAGAGCTTTGGCAAACAACCAGGGGCATTTTACTACCAGCATGAAGGTTTGTCACAACTCAATAAAGCAGTGAAACAGTCTCATAGAACCATAGAATGGTTTGGATTGGAAGGGACCATAAAAACCATCTTGTTCCAACCCCCTGCCATGGACAGGTGCACCTTCCACTAGACCAGGTTGCTCAGAGTTCCATCCAACCTGGCTTAGAACACTTCAAAGGATGGGACAGCCACAGTTTCTCTGGGCAACCTGTTCCAGGGCCTCACCACCCACAGAGAAGAATTTCTTCCCAATATCCAATCTAAATCCACCCTTCTTCTGCTTAAGGCCATTCCCTCTTGTCCTATCATGAAGAACATGAAAGGCGGTTTTAAGAAGAAGTGAATATCATAACAAAAAACATTTAAAATGCACATAGATAAGACACAAGATAAAACATCTCTAAAATACAGATTAGTCCTACAATTGCATATGGAATCAGCATATTTACAAGAAAAAAGCTGTTAGTCATTTCCATTTATGAAGTTTTGTCTGCCTGTTAATGTTTCATCACCTATTATTTAGAAAGGTTTTACCCAGAGATTACACAGATGACTGAGTTCAAGATTATTTCTGATAAAAATGATTGTACATGCTTCAAAAGTTGCTGGTTTACAACCTCTACCTTACAAAAATACATTGCAAATACCAAAGAAATGGGTTTGTGTGAGATTTTTTTGCAATTTTCCTATCCTCTCCTAGTCAAACAAAATTTCTCACAGTATTTTTCCGATATTAGTTTTTTTCCTGCAGTTTAATTTCACTGGTGAAATACTCTGAACTACTTTCCTTGAATAGCTATAGCAAAAACAAACAAACAAAAAAAAGCCCTTCTTCCTTTTTGAAAGGGTTCTGAAAGAGAAACAAAGATTCAAAAAAGTGATATTTTACAGACACACACAATCTCTTAGAGGGAATGAAGTCTGACCCAACAAAAAGAGAAAATTTATAATTGTAAGTGGTGTGAGGACACAGTATGGCAAAGCTGCTCCTGCTCAGCTACTTCACTTTGTGTGAAAGATACTTAATTCTGAATTTAACTGTAATTTGAATGACGATTTAGGCAGATGGAGAAAAGGGGAGTGCTATGTGGGATGAGCAAAACAATCAGAGATCACGTAGAAGGAGAGCAGCACTGGCACAGAAGGAAGAACACATGCCCTGCCCTCATCCCTTGCCTCTGTGTAAAAGAGTGCAGCAGGACTGAGGTGTAATTGGCACTCATTCATTGCTGTATACAAGTTGCTCCAGTTTACTTGGTGGCTTTCTCTCTAGAAAGTTAAATATTCTTTATGAGCAACTGGTGTAAGATTAGTGTATCTTCCTTGTATGAGCTGTTAACTTCACAGGGATAATTTTCTCTGCCACATCCTTTGGGCTGGGACTGTCAGAAGCCATGGGCCTGCAGAGAACCATAAGACTGAAACTTGTTTACAACCATCTTACTGAAACACTGAATTAATACCCGTTGTTTTCTCTGTAAATGTTGGCTTTTTGCATTATCAGGTTTCCTGCATGTTAAAAATGGCCATCTCCAATGTTGGCATTGAACAATCTAACAGAATTGTATATTTGGCTACAATAACTTATTGAACCAGCTGAAGGGTATAGTTCATTTTGAGTGTCCTTACACACAGTGTAAATTCTTTACATTGAATTTTAATATAAAATATAATTTCATTAATTTCAAGATATGGGAACAGATTTTGTTCTGATTCTGCTACTGAATATTGTACTTACATTCTATATTCTATTTTCTGTTTTAATTTCTCCTTCACTGATAGCTTATTAAATGCTAATTTCTATTTCTGACATGTTATTAATGTTTTAAAGGATTATTCATTAATTATAAATTTATATGTACATACACCTGCACAAAAAAAAAATCTTCAATTATCTGGGAAGCTCCAACAACACAGAACAAATCTTATTGCTCCCATTATCAGCAAATGACAAACTTGAAGCAATTGACTATTTTAAGGGGATATCAAACTCAGCTGCCCATAGTTTTACTTAAAAGCAGAAAACGATAAAATAATTCTGAATGTAAGATCCATTTTCTAAAGACAATTAAATGAAGATACGATAAAATTGAAAAAGGAAATGGCAAGGCCGTTTTGAAAACTGGAATTCTGTAAAACTTTTGCCTGCTAACTGCTTACAGGAGGGGATATGAGACTCTGCTGAAGTTTGGCACAGGTGGGAATGATAGGGAGAAGGAATTATTACAAACATAAATCCTCAAAACTTCAAGTTTCAAATAACAAGCCAGTTCCAGCTTTAGCCAACTGATTTCCATGGTAGCACAGTATTTCACATTTTCACCTCACAAGGGAAGTGTAACCCTTCCAGAACAGGTCACCAACTAACCAAACCCACAGTAAGAATCTCTTGCAGAAAAGGCAGTATTGAGTGGTGACTGGAAATTCTGATCTGGAGTTTATGTACTGAACATAAATGTCTTCCTCTTTTACTAACTATCCAAAACCTCAAGTGCTCCCCGTGTTTGCCCTTACTCTAAATTTCAGTGCATCAGCCACTAAAGGCATCATTATAAAACTATACATCATCCCTAAACTGGGATATTTGTGAACAGGCTGGCAAAAGGCAACGTACCTGTGTGTCCAGCTCAAACCTGACATCCTGACACCCTGACACAGTTCCAACACTTTAGAAAAGACAGAAATTAAAGTAAAAATTCTTCAGTTAAAACCTAAATTCAGAAGGTCACGATTCTACTGTAAAATTCAGCTTAATTGTAAACAGTACATGCCTGTGAGGATTGTAAGCATCAGTGCTCACTGAAGCATCAAAACTGAGATAATTTTTACTCTGAGAGATGCTGGGAAATACAAACCAATACAACTTATAAATACTCCCAACAGCTGAGTCTGCAGAATTGTTAGAGTTGAGCATATACTATCAAGAAATGGAGGAAAATGGATTATATTTATGAGACACGGCAGCCTCCATAGCCTTTTCTTGAAACTACTTGTTCATGTCCTAGAAGCCTTTGTAAATGTTGTGATAAAGTAAGTGCCAGAACAGGGAGCAGTCATGCATGTGATAGGAAAATTCACTGGTGTGGCAGGGGAATATATATGAAAGTCTGCATTTGTTTGTTTGCTTGTTCATGCTTTTTACAGCAGAGAGAGTTATTATATTGGATGCTCTGAAACAGGTCTAAAATATGCAGGATTTTGCAAAATATCTTTGTAATTGTAAGGAAGAAATGTTCTGCTTTCTTTTAAGAATGATTATAGAAAATTGGTCATGGCAATTTAATATCCTGTGTTATGTGGCTTCATCTCTCCCCATTCTCCACTAACCTGCTGGAAAAGGTTGCTGTTGATTTATGCTTTTGTTTGTGAATTACACTGTAGAGTATCAGAAGCAATAAGAGCTGGAAAATTGCTTCTTACAGTCAATGACCTCCTTGTAGTTTACTTCCTTATTTTATCATAATAGAGACATTCACTTGATGGAGATTTCCCTACCAGAGAGAAGACTCTGATCCTTGACCTTAATGGCAATGTTTTCCTGCCTGCTCAAAGCATTACAAGTACTTTAGTGACAGCAAACTTCGAGCAGAGATTTAAATAGGGTTTGTTATTCAGTGATAAAAGTGAAGTCTACTGAGATAACTACTGCTGTTAAGAAAACAACAGTTTATCCTTTAGATTACAGTGCCTCTCACATAAACTTTCATTTCTCTTCCACAGCTAATTCATCTTCTAAACAGAACCAGCATTGCTTGATCATTGCTGTTAAGGCTATTTATTTGTACCTATGAATGAAATAGAATTCCCTTAACAACGGCCCAAAGACTACCAAAATCAGTGGAAGGCTTTTCCTTTACTCCAGGAGGATCTGATCAATCTCTATATGCCCAGAGTAATTATCCTTTCAGATGAGGTACAGAGGGCTGCCATCTTCTGTCAACGATACTCTTGTAAATGAGGATTAACACCATCACACTCGAGTTAATGGAATTATGTTACTGTGTAGAATCACAGAATAGTAAAGGTTGGAAAAGTCCTTTAAAATCACTGTCCAGCACTGTCAAGTCCACCACTAACTGTGTCCCTGAGTGCCACATCTACATGTTTAAATAAATCCTGAAAGAGTGCCTCAACTGCTTCCCTAGGTACTCTGTTCCAGATATTGACAACCCTTTTCCATGCAGAAATTTTTCCTAATATCCAACCTAAACCTCCCCTGGCACAACTTGAGGCCATTTCCTCTCATCCTATCACTGTTACTTGGGAGAAGAGACTTGCACTCACCTGGCTACAGCCTAGTATTTTTAGGTAATTGTAAAGAGTGATAAGATGAGCCTCCCTTTTCCAGACTAAAACCCCTCATATTCCTCAGCTGCTTCTCACAGGACTTGTGCTCCCAACCCTTCACCAGCTCCACTACCCTTTTCTGGACACACTCCAGCACCTCAATATCCTTCTTAAATTGAGAGGCCCAGAACTGGACACAAGATTTGAGATGTGGCCTCACCAGTCCCAAACACAGGCGAAGGATCACTTCCTTGGTCCTGCTGGCTGCCCTGTTTCTGATCCAGGCCAGGATGCCATTGGCCTTCTTGGCCACCTGGGCACACACTGTGCTCATGTTCAGTCGCTGTGACCAGCGTCCTTTTCCACTGGGCAGCTTTCCAGCCAGTCTGCCCTCAGCCTGTAGCGCTGCAGGGGGTTGTTGTAACCCAAGTGCAGGACCTGGCAATTGGCCTTGTTCAACCTCATACAATTGGCATCACTAAGCCCCAGGTAATGAAAACACTCCCTAACATACAGGGCTTCCCCACCACCTCTTGTTCCCTGCCTATCCCTTTTGAAGATTTTATAGCCATCCATATGTGGCAACTAAGTCAGACACTCATCAGGGGCACTTTCTGTGTAAGGGCTGATGGTCACTGTAAAAAGGCAACATACAGAAGTCTACAACTACATTTTCTGTGAACATAAGTGGTTGTTGTTAATGACAGACAGAGTCCTGTAGTGCACACAGACATGTGGTCAGCTACTTTGGATCAAACTGGGCATCATGAATGCCCAGTCATTTAGCGTTATAAATCAGTTGTTCACAAACACAATATTTCTAGAAAACAGCATGAACCTATTGCAGATATAAGCTTCCTTTGCTAAGCCTAGATCAGGCTTTCCTCCTTCCTAAGTAAACAGAACTTAAAAATTCCCATTACCCATCATTCTTTGCCTTGTAATTCTTTAAACAGTAAAACTCTCGTCCACACCTAGGAGTCAAGGTCAACACTATTTGAGAGTGGGGTAGAAGTACCAAAGATGTTAAGCTCCAAGGTTTGTCAGAAGGGATGGCATGAAACAATCTAGGAGAGAAACAGATTAATACTCCCACTGAAAAAGTGTTTACAGAGCAGATTAAACCATTATTAGAGATTCCATGCGACAGATGGCACTGGAGAAAATCAAGCATCATGTGTTCTGCCACTTGCAGAAATACTTGCTAAATAGGATACAGAATAGTTGCTAATGAAGATAACACGTAAGAGAGTATTATTCTGCTCTAAGGCTTGATTTGACTCAGAGGGAGCATTTCCATCTATCCCAGATTGCTATTTCTTTTTACAGAATTTCTTTGATGCTTTTTTCTTTTAACACGTTTTGTTCTGTTACCTTGATGATAGGGCAGTAAACAGTGGAATGAGATTTTTCTAGGTTTCTTGACAAATTTCATTCCCTAAAAAAGCAGCTGAGGTTGAAAAGTCAGTTTTCTTTGTCTTCCTTTTTGTGCCACTCCAATTAGAGCCTCCCTCTGTTGACAAGTTCTAGCTTGTCTCATCCTGTTAGATGTTGTAGTCTTTATGCTAAACATTTTTACATGCAGATTTTTGATGTCTCCTTAATTTAAATACCTATTGTCTTCTTGCAAATGTAATAACCTATTATTTAGTTATGTTCATGCCTGTTTTATTCAAATTTTTATGTCTTGGTTTACAGTTAATCTCAGGTAGCATAGAAGAATAGACTGCATTAAAAGCAAACCTCCAGGGTAATTTTTTTAATTTAAATAATAAGTATAAAATTGCTGTATGTGACAGTAAAAAAGAATGTCAAAAGTTCCCCTCACATTGGACCACCAGGCAAATCTGATAAACATGTATCAATTACTGTATAGAATAAGATATATATGCATGGGGTTGATGAGTTTACCCTCTGGTTATGGCTCTGCAGCTTCAATTACAAGCTAATCCCTGTAAGTCTGGAGTGACTGAAAAATGGCAGTGACCCAGTGAAAGCCCAGTTTTTGAAATGACATTCAAAAAGTTTCAATAGAAGGAAAGAAAAATACATGTATCACAAAGCAATTTGGATCCTGGATGTTCAGAAAACATCTTGGAAGATGCAGGTTGTGATTCGCCAATTGAATTAGAAGCACAAGTCAGGGCCCCCTGACTTAAAAGCACATAGCCATCATGAAATACCTATGGGGACCCCTCACAGAAGTGGCATATTCTGACTCTGCTGGATGAATTGAGCTCTTTCCTCAAGGGTCATCTACATTTCCAGATCCTACCTGGATGTGGGCTTTCAGAGAGAACATGAAGTTACAGGAAGGAGTAACTCCAGATCCCTGTAAAACAGGAAAGTGTCTCTGTAATAACAGTAACAAACTGAAGCTTTTCTCTGACATGAAAGAAAATCCTTCAGACTTACATAGTTGCCTCCTATCCACTCTCCCTTAGGACATCAAGGTTTCCTGTTGGACCCAGGCAAAGGTTACTGTTCTCTCAGGTCTGATACTCCAAATGAGAAGAGAACCTCAAGATGATCAAAGATATACTGAAAAGTACAAAAAAATGTTCTGAATCTTATGTCCCTTTTCTACCTTGATCAAAAATTTTCCAAGAAGTTGCAGGACTCCTGTCAGGAGTAATAGAAAAAGCCAAAAGACTGCAAAAATTGAAGCTGAGAGGGATGTGCAATCACAGGAGCACTTACGTTATTGTTGAGATACAACTACATCACCACCCGCACACTCACAGCCACAGACTGAAAGGCACTGGCACACCATTTCTACTGGGCCATTTTTCCAATTATTAAGCTTCCTGTTATAAAGCAGAGGAAATTATGTTTACATTATCAGTAACATAATCAATTACAGTGATAAATTGCAATATGTTAGATTAGAATTTATTTCAGGACTTTTTGCTAATTACCATCCAGAAGCTTTATCGTTCAACAGAACTTGAAGAAATTAATTGCATTTATCATAGAGCAGAGGTGAAACTTACAGGTTTAGATTAGGAGCTGTGTCCATTGCAATAACCAGAAATTAAATTAATTCAATCTTCAAATTCTCTTTCTGAAAAAATAATCTCTCATCTTTCACTTCTTTTTTTCATCACCTTAGTGGTTGTTTTTACAGACACAGCTAATTCTTACTTGCTCTTATGATGATTATTTTTCTCTATACTCCTGCAAACTCTTTAATACTCTAGCAATAAAGAATATTTTATTTGCAGTTTTTCTTTCAGCAGAACAAAGCCATTCTTGAGACTCCCTTCTTCTTAAAGCAACTACTGATTTCCTGCCTTTAAAAAGACCGTTCTGTTACATCCTCCTGTAGTACATTGCTGTCCAAGTCAATTAAGTGGCCTCACATGGTCTTGAAATTGATATAACCTTGACATTTTTCTACCACTACAAGAGACAAAAAGAATATTATTGTTTATTTTCTTTCATTATTCTCTTTGTCTTCATATATTGAGCTAAAGAGTAGGATAGTCAGAAGCATTTTATATTCTTAGCATAAACCTTTTTATTCCAATGAAGCAATCTGTTTTCCAAGGAAAGGAAATGCACACTTCTGTGAGGTACTGCAGCCAGACAGCCAAGCTTCCACAATGCAAAATATTAGGACATTCACAGCATTTTGTAAAATATGGCATACATTTCTGTTTCCCATAAACAGACTTTAATTTGCCTTGCTCTCTACCCATGGACAGTAGGTGTCTGGGCTTTCAGGAAAAACAAGAAAAATGCAATCTGGATAGGTTTCAAATGAAACTTGTTTTAGTTCTCCCAAGAGCAGCCTGGAAGAAAGGAAGGAAGCTGAACTGCACTCAAGGAGAGGCTACTTCTAGAAATTTTTGCCAAACAGAAGACAAGGAAGCTCTTGCTGGAAGCAGGCAGAAACCAGAAGTATTCCCCTGCAGCAGGTGTTCCTACAGAGATATGTACACTCCTGCCAGGTTTTGACAAACTGTTGGGAACCTGTTGCTGTCTAGGGAAGGTCATCTCCTGTAAGCATGATCACCACAGCTTTCAGCTTGTGAGGGATCATAGCCTGAACCTTCACTGCACATCGTGAGAATAACTCTCAAGTCCCTTCAGCACATTTCATTCCTCATCCACAGAGTGGGTGAAACAAAGGCATGTATCTTTGTTTAAAAAAGTATAATAATTACTTTTATCAATGTTCTGTCAATGACTCATCAATCACCTCTGACAATTCTTCCTTTATTCATAATATATTTATTTTCCAGTCTTGTCCCTTTAATTGTTCTCGTCTACTGAGAGGGGCATTTCCTGCCCTAGAGGGAAATTCCACTTAATATAGAGTTCACTGCTGTTTGGGTCACATGCAGCCAGAAGCAGATGGAGCATGTTGTGCCCTGGCTTCCCACCAATACAAATTTAGGGCTCACATCTGCCATCTCGTCCGCATCTCTGACAACATGTGCTTCAATCCTCCTTCCTGGCATCTCCACCCCACTGACTAATTCCCCTCTCCCATTCCTAAAATGACAGAAAATTGGGGACTGCCACAGCAAAATACAAAGATGTTTTGCCAGTTTTATGCCAAGAGCAAGATTCCCCAGTCAGCAGTTTCACCTGCTACAGAGTCATTTCGTGCTGCTCCAAAAGCATAAAGAGGTCACAGAAAATCAGAAATTTTTAGGCCTTCCATGGCTGTGTGACAGCAAGAAATTAGAAGGTTGTATTAAATCTGGTGTAACATGGGTGTTTTATGATATCCAGTAAACTGCACATAAAAAAGTATCCAGAAACATGAACTTCAGCTTAGCTCCCCCAGTCTACATTCCCTCTCAAGACAAAGGAAACCAAGGAGTTCTTCTAGGAAAGAGATCAGAGCTGTGTTTTAATTGAAGCTACTCTGATGACTCAATTTTAGCTACTCTTTTGGAACTCAATGAGCATGAAAATCCAGGGAGAGCAGTTTGCTCAGAGTTGGCTGCTGAGAATAACCCTTCCCACCCCACGTCTACACCAAAGCATGATGGACGCTGTGTTCCGGAACATCTGTGGAACTATGCCTTTAATTTCAGTATTTCTAATACTAACTTAGGTCACTATAGGAATGTCACTAAAACATGTCACCTTTTGGATCTCTCTTGGTCTTCTGAAGTTCTACTGTTGTCAGTCCACTTAAGCCCAAGATCTTTTAGTATTGCCCGTAACTACTGAATACAAATCTTACTTTATTCACATCCAAATCTATGCAAATGCCAGTTTATGGATTGTACCTTGTGTATGCCGTGACAGGCAAATTCCATGGGCAATGGTCATTAATTTTAATGCTTTCTTTTTAATGTTTTGGGGGGTTTTTTGGTGGTTGTTGTTGACTTGGTTTTGGGCTTTTGTGTGTGTTTCAGCTTTGACTTCTGTAAAATGCCATAAAAATTATAATCATACCTTTTTCCACTTCTCTTACACAGAAGAGGAGAAACTTGGCAATTACAATATGATGTTATTAAATTCATATTAGTATTACTGAATGAAAGCACTACTAAAAAAATAATTCACATTTTTAGAGATTAATGGGATTACTTGATGCATATCTAGTTTCTGTCATCATAGCCTAATTACCAAAATTTCTTTTGATTAATGGACAGCACAGAAATGTCCAAAAATAAACATTTTTATCTCACTTCAAGTCCTAAATCATTGAAGATGAGAAGAGACAAAGAGCTGGAGACTGTGTGTGGGGCCTGGTATAGCTTTTAAGCATTATATTCTCATTACATACTGGAACTTTATTGTTACTTTTATTTAGAGAAATCTGTTCTTCCTGAGATTGTAAAACTTCCCTGCTTTAAGGAGGGGAAAAAGAAACCCAACCCAAACATGATAAAAGGTTAATCTAAAAGAAATAATGAATCTGGTTGGTTTAGTTGAGTGACATACTTGTTTCTAACCTGTGTTTCCAGTTGCACAGATATGATGTGCTGCCCCTGTTGTAAACACAACCTGAAAGGAAAGAAACTTATCCTGGTAGACCAGTCCTACAGACAAATTTGAGAACACTGAGGCACTTCCCACCTGCGTGGGAGATGTGGCCAGCTGACTGCTCAGGAGATGGGTAAGGGAATTTTCTCCTGGGACCACAGCAGCTGGATGTTAAAATTCAGAAGTCAAACTATTACTGAGAAGGCAACAAGCTGTCCCTGGCAAACTGCTGCTTCCTGCCAACAGAAATTTATATAGGTAAGGGGTCTCAGTTCCCAAATGTCTTCTGTCCAAAGATGTAACACTCCAAGCCGCAGTGGAATTAAATAGGTGTAGTTACAGCATACAATAATAGTGAACATTATACAAAATTAGAAAGGTAAGTCTCAAAGGACTCTTTTTACCACCAGAACAAGCATTCCCATAAGTTTTCTTAAGGTCCCTAGCCTGGGGATATGCTTGTACCGGTCAACAATGGCACTTGAGGGGAAAAAATACCCCAAATTATATTAAACCAGAAGCATCATGAAAATTGTAGGCAATGAGGAGGAAAAAAAGCTTTTGGAATGATAAACAACAGTCATATTCTTGCTGTTGAGAGTCTTTAAGTTGGAACTGAAGATAGGAACTTCGGTGCCCTTATGCTTTTTTCCATACATGGTTGAATACTATTTTAAATCTTATCTCTGGTCCACACAGAGATATTCATACCTCACATCTAACAGAAAATACTTTAAATATGAAAAATTTCTTTAAATATCTCCAAGCAGTTTAGGTAATTGCTTGAGTAATGCAGCACACACACCTCGCCACCCACTCACAGAATCCCAGAATCATCAGGGTTGGAAGAGACCTTCCAGATCTGCAAGTCCAACCATCCATCCATCCAGCACTACCTTAACCATATCACCCACTACAGATCTAGACACCTCTTTAACACCTTCAGGGATTGTGACTCCACCACCTCCCTGGGCAAATTATCTCGGTGCCTGAACACCCCAACAGTGAAAGAATTTTTCTAATGCCAAATCTGAATCATCATCTCAGTTTAAGGCCACTTCCTCTGGTCTTCTTACTACAGGCATGGCAGAAGACTGGCCCCCATCTACTGCAGCTTCCTTTCAGGTGGTTGTAGAGAGGAATGAGCTGCCCTCTGAACTTCCTCTTCTTGAAACTAGACAAACCAAGCTCCCTCAGCCATTTCTTGTAAGACATATTTTCTAGACTTTTCACAAGCCTTGTAGCCCTCTCTGGACACTGTCCAGCACCTCAATGTTCTTTTAGAGTGAGATGCCCAAAACTGAACTCAGCACTTGAGGTGTGGCCTCACCAATGCCAAGTACTGGGGACAATCACTCCCCTGGTCCTCCTGGCTACACTTGATACAGGCCCAGATGCCATTGACCACCTTGGCCCCCTGTGCACACTGTTGGCTCATGTTCAGCCAGCTGTCAAACAGCACCCCAAAGTCCCTTTCTGCTGAACAGCTCTCAAGACACTACACCCCCAGCCTGTAGTGCTGCATGGGATTGCTGCTACCCAATGCAGGACCCAGCACTTTACCCTATGGAATTTCATGTATTTCTCCTTAGCCCATTGATCAAGTCTGTTCAGGTCTCTCTGTAGAGCCTTCCTATCCTCGAGCAGATCAACATTCCCAACTGCAAATTCGTGGGGGTTCACTCAATCCCCACGTCTGGATCATCAGTAAATATATCAAACAAGACAGGCCCCAAAACTGAGCCCTAGGAACACAATTGGTGACTGAATGTCAGCTGGACTGAGCTCCATTCACCACAACTCTCTGGGTCCAGCCATCCAGATGGTTTTCTACCCATTGAAGAATCCACTCATCCAAGCCTCAAGCTGCTGGTTTTTCTAGAAAAACACTGTAGGCAACAGTGACAAAAACTTTACTGAAGTCTAGAGAGACACATTCACAGCCTTATCCTCATCCACTAAGTGTGCCACTTTGTCCTAGAAGAGATCATATTGGTCAATAAGGACCTTCCTTTTGTAAATCCATGTTGGCTGGGCTTGATCCCCTAGTTGTTCTGCATCTGCCATGTAATGGCAGTCAGGATGATCTCTTCCATAACCTTGCCCAGAGCTGAGGTTATCCCAACAAGCCTGTAGTTTCCCCGATCACCCTTCTGATCCCCCTTGTAGATGGTCACTACATTTGCTAATTTCCAGTCAGATGGAATGTCTCCAGTTAACCGAGACTGCTGGAAGATGACTGAGAGTGCTTTGGCAAGTTCTTTTGCCATAGTCTGGGGTGTATCCCATCAGGGCCAATAGTCTTGTGAGTGGCTTAGCAGGTCACTAACCATTCTCCTCCTGGATTATTGGGGCTTCACTCGTCTCCCAGTCCCCAATTTCCAGCTCAGGGAGCTGGGTGTCCTGGGACAACTGGTCTAAAGACTGAGTCAAAGAGGGCATTAAGTACCTCTGCCTTCTCCTCATCCCCTGTCACTACAGTACCCTCTGAATTCAACAAATCCTTGATGCTCATTACGCTGTCAATGTATTTATAGACTTTTTTTTTTTTTTTGCTATCTTTAACTGTAGCAGCCAAATCAAGTTCTAGTTGGGCTTTGGCCCTTCTAGTCTTCTCCCTACAAGACCTCACAACATCCTTATAGTCCTCCCAAATTGACTGACCCTTTTTCCAGAGACAATAAATTCCCTTCCCCCCCCCCCAAATTCCAGCCTAAGTTCTTTGTTTAACCAGGCTGGTCTTTTTAACCCAATGACTTGTCTTTCTAACATGAGGACATCCTGCTCCTGAATATTTAACAATTCCTTTTAAAGCATATCCAGCCTTCCTGGACTCCTTTAGTCTTCAGGACTGACCCACAAAAGACTCTGTCAATCAATCTCCTAAACAGGTCAAATCCGACCTGCCAGAAGTTGAAGGTGGAAGTTCTGCTGGTGAAGAGAGGTTGTGAGGGGATTTGCCTGCAAGCCCAAGCAGGGACCTGCCTTCTTTCCTCCCTGTCTCCTAGGTCCCCTCCTGCCTGCTGTGGAGAGAGGAGAGGATTCTCCACTTCTGGATGCACACGTTGTTTGTTTTAAAAATGAGAAGTATGGCAATGTTGTCTGTTGTGTGGGGACACGGTAAAAAACATTAAATGTAAAGTTTGCCGGAACATTGGACTGTGCTTATATTCCAATGTAAATCTGATAAATGGAAAGCTGTCCAAAGCTTGGATTAATACTCAGATTGAAACCTACTTGATCTTTAATCCTCTGTCATCACTGAAAACAGGAAAATCACAGATTGCAAATGACAGTGTTGCTAAACCCCAAGAGAATGGAAGCTTCTCAAAACACCACTGAAGGGAAATGTGTTATGCCAGCTTTGTCATTAATTTGCCTGTCCTAATTTGTTTTGAAGACTCTTCCCACAATAAAAGCAAATCAAAATGAAGAAAAAGCTTGGAGGCAGAAAATTTCTACTATGTGACATACCAGCTCTTGGAATTGCAGATGTCCTATTATACACAGTTAACATGAAAACTTAGTTACACGTAATCAATGAGGTACCAGGTTTTATATAATGTAAAACTTTGAAATGGAATAAAAATGTAGTCGGACACCTTGACTAACATCTCTACTAGACAGATTTCTGTCTACTAACAAACCCTGACCTAGAAATCCTTCATCACAAGAAAATATTGATATCTATTTTTATTTGGGGAGAAGAGAGTGTTTGCCTCTTGTATAAAGTGGGTACATTCTGCAACAGTTTTCCCAAGACCATGTGTTAATTGCTTGTTTTTGCAAATGCTGTAGAGGGCTATATACAAACCTTTACCAAAATTTTATTACATCTGCTTTTTTACCCTTACCTCCTGTGCTTTTCATTTAAACACACTATGAGCAGTCAAAGAAGAGGTATGATTTGTTCTTGACAGACCACCATATCAGCTGCTTATTCTCAGTTTCTACATGTATTCAAATGAATCATTTAAATTTACAGTATCGTCTTTGTGTTTTGTAATTAGGCTGCCTGCTTAATACTTCCTTAAACTCTCTGTATTTCATCTGTCATTGGAAACGTTTATTTTGTGCCTTCTTCAGTTTTCTGGGATTTTAACCACTTTTACGCACAGACATTGTTTTAGTTCTGAAATGCCCTAGAGTAAAATTCAAGAGTTCCTGTTGAGCTGAAAGCATCTAATTGATGTAAAAGTTCTTTGACCTGTTCTTTCTCCTGTTCCTGTCCCCTGTTGTGTTTTAGTAATTGTATTAAAAACAATTAACCTTTTATTAGAAAACTGAAACAGAAGAGGCAGATAGTATTCTGTATCTTCTGCTGTTTTGCTCACCTTCCTCATGAAGTAATTTTGTACTAGTTTAATAGCAATTTATTTTCAATCCTTCCTTAAATTCAAGGGCCATAGATTTTCATAAGGACAAAGTTTCTATTCTACATAGCAACAGTTCTTTTTTTAAATGTTAAGCTTCGGAGAGAACCACATGATAACAAGCTGCAGCAGCATTCAGCAAAGCCTTGCACTGCTTGCCTTGCTTATCACTCTCCTGTCTTGCCTTAACTATTCCCAGTCCTCTCTGTGCCCCACCTTTGACTTGGTGTGCCTTGCCCTCCACACCCTTTCTTGCCTTGCCTATTCGTCACTCACACCCTGCCAATGCTCCTCCCTTGCTTTGCCTTGTCCTGTCCTGCCTAAATTTACACTAAATAAACCTCTACCCCTTTCCATACTCCCATCCCTTTTCACCCTCCCACTCCAATGCAGTCTACCACTGCTTTTTGGCCTCCACTTTCTTCTGGCCTCTACCCTCTTTTCAGCATACCACTCCATTTTAGCTTCCCACCCCTTTTAGGACTCCCCACCCCATTTTGGACTCCACTGTTTTCCCACCTCTGCTTGCCCTCCAGCCTCCCACAATTCTTTGGCCTCCCATCACTTTTTGGGCTCCACTTTTTTATGGTCAGATGTTGTTTTCCAGACTGAAAAACCCTTTCAAACTTCCTACCTCTTTTTGGCCTCTACCTTCATTTCACCCCTTCCCTTACTTTGCCCTGTTCTTCCCCACCCGTGCCCTGCCAATGCCTCACCCTATTGTTGTCTTGCCTCCCCATGACTTCTGACACTTTACCTATCCCTCCCTTGCCTACCCTTCCCTTGCCTTGCATTACTTAGCCATTCCTTTTCCGTGTGCAGCAGAACATGGGGGCCTTGGCTGTACAACAGCATATATAGCCGGTAAGATAAAAATCTATCAATGTGTTTTTCCACAATACTGACCTATGTAAGCAGGATTTGACACACAGCACCACTTTAAGTTTGTATATATGCCTACCATGTCTCAATTAACACCAGCAAGTCTGGGGTCATGAACAGAATTTAAGGTGATAATGCTCAACTAAAAATCTTTTATTTCAAATGGAAGGCTAGCAGATGTTTTTAGGTTAAGACTGCAGTTTTACCAACAGTGATGTATAATGCTGCAGGCAAAAATTAGAAGCCTTTTTTTCCCCATAGAATTGGTCACTGAATCACCTGTAAACATTACAATCTTTTTATACTAGTTTTCACATGAAAACTAATTTTGCTGTTGATTAGCAAGAATATTTCTCAATGGCTACTTTTCCATCTCTTCAAATAGTGGAGTGTCAACTGCTAAAAACATTTGTTGGGTCCCAGCTATTGCCTCCAGATAATCATCATGCATCTCTTTGACAGTGCCTAGAACAAATCTGTAAGATTACCATGATTACTCTCAGAAACAGACCTCTGCTCTGCATATTTCTATAAAATATGTACTGAAATATCAGGTTCTGCTAGGACCCTGTTTTAGGTGATGAACCTCTGTTCATGGTTCCCCACTGATGACTCAATAAACTACCTTGGTTTTTACCACATGTAACTGTAGTGAATATCTCGTGTTCTACAATATATTTGCCTTAGTGCTGTAGTTTGCATGTATCACCATGCTCTCCTGTATCTATGACTCCAGACCTATCACTTAAATGAAGGATGGAAGACAGAGAATTTCATTATTATCATCAGATAAGAAAAAGCATCATTATAAAAAGCCAATCTTCAACATAAAATGAATTCTTAATTGTGACAGAGAAAAAGTCCTTGCTTTCACTCATTACAAAACACTCTTCATTTTATTTCTTCTTAACCTCACAGCTGTAAAGTAAAATATTTAGTGATTTTAACACACCATTAAAACAATCTTTTTAGCCTTCTTTTTAAAAAGTAATACAAGGGGTGGAAGCGTGAATATTTCCTACATGGCCAGGAAGAAGCAGAACACTGTCATGGTGAGAAGTTCTTCCCATTCAACAATGAAATGTCCTTATCTCCCTAGCACATTACCAGAGGCATTATTACTATTTGTACTTTGCTGCCCCTAATCTACAGTTTGAAACACGCTGCTGCCATGGAAAGAAGCAATGTAATCTAGGAACTTGCTAGATTACACAGTGTAGTGATTAGCCCTAAAGCAGATCAATAACATCAATGGTTTGAGCTTGAGGATAAATAAAACCTGATATTAATAACAGGTTAATTGCATTTCAAGCTGCTCATGCCAGGGATAAAAATTTGATAAGACTGAAGATTTTGAAGCCTTGTTGCATTTGGTTGTTTGCTTGGTTTGTTTTTTGGGGTTTTGTTTGGTTATGGCTGAACTAAAAGTCAAAGCTCAGACCATAACTCAGTTAGGGTGAGAGATACATACGGCCAAGAAAATAAAACCATATAATTTAATCTTATGAAGTGTGGCCCTAAGTCTGCCACAGTGACAACCCAGTGTATCATTGTGCAAGTATGAGATCAACAGCAGGAGGCTGCTCTGCTTTACCAGTTACATTTCATGAAAGTTCTCCAGTTTAAACCTGAGTTTTAGAAAATAACAGGGGCCAGGTTCTGATCTCAACAAATCTTAGTCTGTACCTTGGTGATCTTCAGCACCTGACAGGAGTTTGTTCAGTGTTTTCTATTTATAGCAAATCCTGTAAACATTGGGAACATAGTTTTCCCCACACATACAGCTATGCTTAACTACTCTGAGGTAAAATTGCACCTTACTGAATGATCAAGCCACTAAAACACAATATAGGTGTAAGTAACAGAGGTGATTCAATGCTCCCTTTGACACACTGTATTGAAATTAGCATTTTGTCTCTAACATTTGCCCTGCATTACAGAAAGCCTCATAAACAAATATGCTTTCAATATTAGTACTCAACTTTTTGCATAGTTAAATAGTAAAATCTCATCTACACTTGAACTCCTATGTATTTTTCCAACAGTGTGGAATGCTTCTGGCAGCAGTGTGTAACAGAGAGGGGCATGTTATAAATGAGTTACATGAAGTAAAAATGATTATTTTTATGTTGAATACAATTTTTCTCATTTAAATGATCATTGGATTCAAGGTGACTCAATCATGTGCTGAACCCAGGGTAGTTCAGGAGTGAAATTTAATCAGAAATATCTCCCAAGAAACTAAACATAATCTTATTGTGGTTGTATGGAAGCAATCACTTACAGAAACATCTCTCATTTCAGCCTTAATTCCCCTCAGAGTTTTCTCTGTTGCCCAAAACTCTTCTTGGAAGCTGAAATTACTCTTCCTCTGCCTCTGTGTTGCTCTTGCTGACTGGAATATCAGAGTTATATCTGTATGTGGCTGTAGTTACTTACATACACATACATATTCACGCTGTGTCTCACGTGGGTTTTCCCATTTAGAGATTAAGTCTGGGAATGAAATGTTCAGAGACAACCCTGGAGAATACATGCCCACCTTCCATGAACTTCCAGAACTATCAATTTTTCCCCCCTAGAAATTAACTAGCTAAAAATTGCAAATTTGGCAAAACTTTGCCCAAGCACATGCTCAAGAAATTATTTCAATATTCGTTAACAAGCCTCATGGAAAACTCAGTGCAAAAGAAAAAAAAAGAACAAACAAACAAACACACACCCCCAAACAAACAAAAAAACCCAAAAAAACTAGTGAGCCTCCTATAATGCCATATTTCCCAAATAAGAAATAAAGCTAATTAAAATTCTACTCCATTTCAAAGGAAGA
>JAWWMP010000002.1:814477-824791 GCA_035047865.1 Dendrocincla tyrannina
CCAAGATGACACTCAGCAAGTGGTAGGTGGAGGGAGATGGGACAGGACCACACACTGTTCTGGTCTCACTTTCTTCCATCCCAGAGGGATCTGAGGCTTTTCCTATTTTCCTCCTTTGCACAGGGAAAACCAAAGCCCAAAGGGAAGCTGAAAGCACGCTGCTGATCTTCCCCACAGTTATCTCCTCCCTGCTGTACCTAAAGCAGGCTCATATTCATCCAGATAAATATCCCAGTCTCAAAGTATTCCCTTCCATATAAGGATAATTTAAGTAGTGAAGATTTTGTTTTAGTGAAACAAAGAGACTTTGTGTTAGTGAATAAAACAAATGAAAATATCTGTTGTTTCACCACAATAAAACAGGGGCTATGCAACAAAATACTTACAAACATTGCTTGTAAGATAAAAAGCTCAAATATTTATGAAAGAAGGAAAATTACTTAAGACAGCAGATAGTGCCACAGTTTGTCTGAAGGTCAGTGAGCACTACAGATGGTATCTGAGGTCTCACACTGATGCTTCCCTTTGGGCTTAAGGTTTTACAGGCAACTGCACCATATCATTTGTTTCACATTGCCCCTTCATTTAATTCCCTTAGTTCCCACTGTCTGCAATTCTGCATGAAGAGGTTGTGAAGGAAAACAAAAAAATAATCAATCTGGAGAACACCATCCTCATTTGACCACCTGAGCAATGTGGGAGGCTGAATAGACAGACTGACCCAGTCTAGAGAGTCTCTAGTATGTCTTTCAAAGTAAAAAATAAGTAAAAATTTCATGCAAATTTTTGAAATTATAAATTGAATAGGTTAAAGGAAAAAAAGAAAGAAGAAAAAATAAAAGAAAAAAATTAATTCAAGCAGAAGCAAATTTTAGGCATAATGTTGACAGTCAAAACTAAAGGTATGGCATAAAAACCTCATCTTGAATTTTTACTCCTCAAGTTCAGAGCCTCATGATTCCTTGACACAACGCAATAACATCCGTGGCATTAGTGCCTCCTGGGAGATTTCTATACCAGCCAATATAAGTCTTCTGCGTCTTCATTCGGGCAGCAGGCAGCCGCAGTCATTGCTGCACCTTGCTTCCATCAGTTGTGAATAACAACAAAACATTATATTTACCTTGCTATCTTCCTCCTCTGTTTGTGTACCCTCCCCCCTTACATATCCCTGCAGCTTCTGCTACTACACTTTATTCATGGCTAATAGGGAAAGTAAAACATTTCCTTCACAGCCTATATAAATGTAAACAAATACAGCAGCTTAAAGTGCAGCTGGGTTCCTGCTTCCCACGGGCTCACTGTTATGCCATGCACAGTCGGTCACCATGGCAATGAGATGCTAAAACCGATTTTAAAACTTTCCCGAATGTTTAAAGATGGGCAGAAAAGTTCACAACAAATTATCTCTGTAGCAACCTTTTGTTTCTTTTTCAGTTCATGAGCTGTTACGAATGCCATTGCCATTTTCTTACAGTCATTCATTAGTCACAATTATTTTTGGATGAATTTTAGCGAAGAATTGATATTGTTATTAATGTACTTTAATTACAGCCACAATGTGAAGATCAGAATTATAGGACAAGGTCACGCTGCATTAGATACTGAAAAAAATACAGACCAGAAAGAAGGTTTATGGTCCCAGTAATTTGGCAAGTATCACAAATTAATCATCAAAAGTGTTACTGGAGAACACATCACACACTGAAATGTGGTTTAGTTTCACTGGAACTGAAGGTCACAATTCAGTTCCCCTTTCTGAATAAATGGAGGCATATTTTCTGCATGGGCCTGGTGTAATTATTTTGCAATTTTAGTCTAAAACTCTCATTCAACAAAAGGAGAAAATTTGCTAGAGTTACTACCAAAAGCCAATAGAGGATGCATAGAGTAATCAGTAAAACTTATTGTCCTTCACAGACTCATAACTAGTTATGCAAGTGAAAATGAGTTACTATGTCATCATAACTCAGCAAAAAATGCAAAATCACAGCTTTGGTAAAGGAAACTATTCTGGTTGTGGCCCTGCTAATGTCTTCTTTATTAAAGAACTTTTTAAATTTGTACACATTGCAAGTATTAAGAGATAAAAACTTTCTAATAAAAATTTTCCTTCTATTAACTAAACACCAGGCTTCTCCCTTTCCCATATCCCAAATTTAAGGCAAATAACATTACCATACTTTCAATATTTGCTGTTAAAGTAAATGGAAAAAACCCAGAGTGTCTGAACTTGCTCCAAAAGATGATATTGTAACCTTTGCAAAAGAACTACAAAAGCAAAGAAAGAAAATTATGTTTCAGCCACTGTGTGCCTCCACATTATTAAATGCATAATCAGTTTCCAAGTCTTCCTGAAAGAAAAATCCAAGTGGTAAATTCAATCTCATTCTGCCTTTTAACCTGAATCCTTACATTTACTGCATCCAAGTACAGAAGGCATCTTCAAGCCAAAATTCTATCCCCAACAATCCAGCACACTTCCTGCAAGCTGACGTACATATTTTTATGAAATCTTTAAAGTTTGCCATAATCAAAGGTTATTCTGCAGCGCTAAAGCCAACAGAAGACTAAATTTTCCACCCTCCACAGGCTGCCCATCCTTCCCCAGTCCTTGATGGTTCTGTAGCCTTTGAAGCGGCATCTAGAAAAATAGGATCCCTGTTCTCCCCTAAGCATGTCCAATAGGTAGAAGTGCCAAGTCAGATATGTCCATTGCATCAAGAAATTCCATGTCTAAATGGATTTTTAGAGTTCACACTGATCTAGATATATATTTATAGACTCTATCCATGACAGGTGTATGCACATACATATATTCCAGACTTTAAACACACACCTGGTTTTTCACTGGACAAGGTTTGCAAATAGCCACATACACAGCAAAAGTGTTTTACAGCAGTGGTTTACCCAAGTTGATTTCAGGATATAAATAAACCAAGGACTGGAAGGAAAGGTAATATTTCCAGCTGCTATTTTTGGAAAGAAACAGATCATCTTTGGGACAATAGAGCCTTCTTTGATCTAAGCAAGAAACAAAAAGCTTTAAAGCTAAAACAGATGGAGAACAATAGCTCGGAGTTAAAAGCTGATTATGCTATTCAATAACAGTCTAAAAGGAGATTGCTCCTTCCTACAGATATGCTTCATTGGCAGAGCAGCCAGCAGTGTGGAATGTCCCAGGATGCTCCCGGCTACCAATGTCCCCAGTCCCACAAGGACACCATGAGGGCAGGGACGTTCTGGCCACATCCTTCTCAACAAATGGCACTGAAAACCAGCACAGACTCAGTGCTAGACCATGTTTCTCTAATTAATCTTCATTTCAGGTCTAAATCTGTTTTGTGCCATGATCTGCATTAACGTGCAGGTTCAGGTCCAGAAAATGTCAATTGTAAAGGCAATATTTGTCTTACAGGAAAACAAGTGGATAAGTTCTTCAAATAATTACATGATTGTTTTTAGGCCAAGTTTTATTGCAATAAAAAACTTTTCCTCCATCAGAAGTTTTGTAACTGCTTCTCTGTTGCCTACATTACCTCTTGACAAGATAATTGTTGGCACGACACAAGCAAGCAGAAAACAAGGCATCAGACAGACAACGTATCCCTCACCAAATTAAATCAGTGTCTCTTTTCAGCTTGGTTTGTCTAGAGAAAAACAACAACAGGAAATTAAGGAGGATATAGCTCATTTTGGCCAGAATGTTTGGATACATTCTTAATTTTTCTGAGGGGTGTTTGTGCATACTCCATTCCCGCAGTAACAACTCTTCATGAGCAGTTTTATACTTCTGCTGTGATTATTATAGTCCGGATATTAGTAACAATAATAAATGTTGATACAATTCAGAACCATTCTAAACTGACTACGAAATCACTTGAACAAATGCAAAGTCATTAACAGACACAATCTGTTTCTTTTTCCAGGAAGTAAAAATTTATTTTCTCATTACTTCATTAATATGATCATTATTTTTGCTCTTCTGAAAATAGAAGTTTCAGCTCTGGATTATTTATTAACAGTAGAAACAAATTTTTAAAGGTTATGTTCCCTATGGAAAATCAAACCCTGAACAATTTGAAGCACCTACTGCTATAAAACTTCCATTTAAACAAAAAAAAAAAAAAAATAAATAAAATCCTTGCTCAAAACTCAGGGGGTTTTGCATATTTCATAGCCTGTAATTAAGTAATTGCAAATTTAATCTCTTTAAGTTTTTGAAATGTGGAAGTTTCAGTTTCATTAATTCCAAATTCTGCAATTGATGCTTAAATTAACATATAAAAAAAGTTTTGTGGAGGAAAACATCACTAAGCTGTGTACAATGCTCAGATACAGCAGCCTGACGGTCCCCAATGTTTAACAGAGGAACATATCAAAGGATCTCTTCCCATCTAAAGAAAACAGCCCGTTCCCATAGACTGTAATCAATATTTGGATGTTCTCACAACTTATGTACTTGCCAAATTAAAGTTAGGGATGGATGACAGCTATTTTCACTTGCCTGCCAACTTCAGCTACTCCTAAGAGCATTCAGTGATGACAACAGACTTTGGATCCCAGATGAGAAGGGAACTCCAGAAGACACAGTTGGTCAGGCATTGAGGGTTTTCCACATCCTTTTCTTTTCCTTGCCCTCCAGCTTCTTTTAAGTTTATAGAAACCCTAAGTAATTATCCTTCATCACTTTAATTATTAGTAATGACATTTAAAGGAAACGTGTCCCTTTGCAATTATTTTTGCAGGAGCATTTTGATCAGGACTTGGCAATAAGCATTTAAACAATGTGCATCTCAGCCCTCCCTGTAAAGCTGATTCAGAATTGCTGTCTGCTTATGTTCAATTCATATATTTTCGATTGCTTTAAAATGTAATGTGAACATCTAGGCTAACCTGAACATTTCTCTTTAATCAAGTTACTTACTTCAACTAGGACTTCAGCATTCAGCAATTTGAGCATATGACTGATCATGGGAGTAACATGGAATTGTTTAGGCAACTTGACTGGAGATGTTTCTGTTGTCCTGTTCAATACTGGTGATTTTGGGAACAGGAGATACAAAGAACTGCAAGGACAGTGAAGGCAGCAAGATTCATTCTTTTATAAATTATATCCAACCTTCTATTTTCCACAGCTTTTTCACTTTCAGAATAAAGATGAATTGAAGTTTACAGGAACAACTGTATAAGGAAATGTATGGATGATTTTTTGCTCTTTTTACTCTTAAGAGTTACCAATTTGCTTGGTCTCCATCTACTCATATCTGCTCTGTAGCAATTGTCCCAGATACTTTTGTATATAGAACATTAGAAGATGAATTTTTGAGCAGCAATACTAAGATAAAAATTAAAAAAAAAAATAAAAAAAAGGCACTAACTGAAAATCCATTCCCTGAGCAGAATTCAGAGAAAGCATTTCTTGCAAAGGATTCCAGCTGTGTAATCTTACAGCAGGTCTTACTAATTTGGTTTCATTATGGCAGATTTCAAAGTCATACTCTGAAGAGCAAGGAATTAAAATAGGTCAGCAGCACTGTGGGAGTACACAGCAGCAGCATCCAGCCTGCCATGGTTTGGCATCTCAGGCAAAATCCTGTAAGACCGTCAGCTCAGAGAGACAGACATGGAATTAGGAGCGCAGTTCACAGCAGGCACAGAGTAGGGTGTTCAGAGTGCTGTTCTGTACCCTCTCCTATCTGCTACTCAGGCTCATCCTGAACCGTCAATAGCCCTAGGTAAGAGCCTTCAGCAGTTAGAAACCTGGTAAAGCATAATTAACAAGACACTTTGTTCAGCATCCCCACAGCCAACCTGCTATAACACCTCACAGGTCAGAGAACTGAACCTACTCCTCCCTCCTGCTTCTCACTCCAAATGAAACTCTCAAAATCTTCTACTGAATGCACCCATCATTTTCCTTTCAGCTAAATCCATCACTGAAAAATAATCACATCTGAATGTATACACCATTAGGACCTATGGTTTTGTTCCAGCTTAAATCTGATTTCTGCATCTGAATATATTCTCTGTGGGCATTAGGGCAGGAAACAGCACGCTCTTCTCTCTACAGCTTCCAAACTCCTTCCCATTAACCCCTAAAGGACAAAAATAAAATGGGTCAGGAGAATGGTTAAATCACCATATAATTTTATCATATTCATTTCCTCTTTTGCACATCTTCGACTTTTTAAACCTTTGTCTTACAAATTTATCTAGGCTCTTTTTTCTTTGTACATTCATTACAAGCTCTTTACCACAGATCTGTCACAGGAAAAACCATCATTAAATGGTCCTAAACTTTTTTAGTCTAAATGTATTCAAAGTACTTCCAATACACAGTACTGTAATTATAGAAAACAGAGGGATCACTTATAAACAAAAATGAAACCTGTTTCAGGACACCACAATACATTCTGAGCAGAGCTCATTTTCAGCAGAAACATTGAATTTCAAGAGAAATCTGCCCTACTAATTTATCACATCATGACTATTGCTATTCTTAGGACTTGAGCATGTCCTTTTTGCTTTGTTTTCCAGCTTGTTCAGCAGACAATTCTTCACATCTTTTGGCAGCTTATATATTACAGTCTTCAGACTAAATTTACATGTATAAGATATATTTAAAAGGTTTTTCTTCAGCACTGAGAGTTGTATATTTGCAGGTATAGTTTCACATACATTTCCACATGCCCAGTTTTTGGGTGGAGATTTTAATATAATTTATACATCACATCATAAATATTTTATTGCTATTTATAATATAATTATATTTATATATTTATAATATTTATACTTATTGTTATAATTAGCAAATAATTAGCATTACTCAATAACTTATTTTTACAATTTTATCAATACTAGATTTTATACACGTTCTTCAGGATCCTCAAGACAATTTTTCCTGGGACTAATAACTGTATTTGTTCTGCTGCTAAATATTTATTTTTTACACATAAAACCAGTGTCTGGCATCGCTGTGAATTCAGAGGAAAGCATCCATAATTCTGATCTCAATTTTTGCTGTGTTAAGGGCTTGAAGCTCAGGATAACTTTGGGACTGGGCACTGTAGGAGCACTGAACAGACCTGCTTCTGCCAGAGTTTTACACAGTTGAAAAAAGTAAGAGATATGACACACACTTGTGACTTAACAAGTCATTATCTGTATTCCTTTTGGAAATGGCTCATATTTTCCTATTGAACATTTCTCTTTTTTTCAACACCCATTAGTTTATTTTTACTTCTTTGGGATTTTATTTTGTTTGTTTGGGGGTTTTGGTGTGTTTTGGGTTTTGCTGGGTTTTTGTTTGTTGTCAGGTTTTTTTTTGAGGGAGAGGGTGGTTGTTTTTTGGTGAGGTTTTTTTTGGAAGGCTTTCTGAGAGACAAAAGCAAGAATATCAGTCTATGCACTAACCCAGCCTGCCCCAACACAAGGTCATTACCAAACTCTTAAACATGGCCGATGTGAGATGCATCTTTCACATCAAAGATGTTCTCAGGCAGTTTTATGTGTTAGTTTGGACAACCCTCAACACCGCTTTAGCAGATGTGTCTATAGGATAGATTCCTCTTTCTTCCTTCACTTTTTGGATCTAACTGTTTAATATGAAGGTCATAAAAAGGGTTGCAGGAAGGACTGCAGAGCACAGGGAACACCTTATGTACTCAGGTGTGATTTGGATTTATGTGTACTATGGCTTTTAGCCTGCAAGAGGTTTTCAAGATGAAGATGAACAAAGGTTCTATTTTACAAAAGAATTCATTGAAAGAAAATCCACTATTAAGCCTACAAGAGCCATCCCTAGAATGAGGTATAAGAGAGTCAAAGCAAAATGAGACAAAAGCATTTTGGTGTTTGGCTAGGTCCGTTTGGGTTTCATTTGCATTAGAATAGAATTTAGTCTGTTGACAGACCAGAACAGATACTTACAAAGGTACAAAATTAATCTGACAGTTTTACAACTAAGCTGAAAGTGCCCCAAGTAGTTCCTTTAATATTCCTCTCTTTTTAAAACGTAAGTATGGATTCTATTTAGACAACTTTGAGCTACACCCAAATTTAACATCGGACTGTACATTGCCTTGGGGGATGCTGCTCCTGCATTACTGCAGGCAGAGTAACTATGGGGCAAATACACAGCAGCCAAGTATTTGAGCTGTGCGTTTCCAGCCACAATGTACACCCTCCTACACCAGAAACTGTGGGAATAGACTCACAATATCAAGAGTGGAACAGATCCCGTAAGAGATGGGCCACTGGAGAAGATGAAGAAATCAATCAAAGTGTTTTGTAAACCTGAGTTTTTTACTGAATTGTAACATGAGGTCTTTTGCTGAGTTTCCCTTTTTCCCAGGCCCTTGAAAGAAAACCCCTTACCTTCCTAATTAGTATGTAAGCCCCAGCCAGGTTGTGTGAAACCTTTCTTGATTGGTCCTTTTGTATCCCTCCCCTTTGACCCTACCAGCTGTGAGGCCTATAAATGACCTGACCAGGTGAATAAATCCCTCTTTCTGCTTCCTGTCCCTGGCGCATGTGTGTCTTCCTTACTGGGACCTTGGAGGACCGGGTGGCCCTGCCACGTGGCCACAAGGAGGGGACGGGAGAGGGGGAGCGAACCCCGACAGCCGTGGCAAGAAACTGTGGTGCATTCAGAAAGTACATCCAAGAAAAGGGACTTCCAAACAGACAGAGGTGCACATTAATACCTTTATTCTCAAGCAGAATCTGTACATGTCTAGTTTGTCAACAAAGATCTTACCTCCTTCTTTTTTGTTTTTTGGGGTTTGTTGCACACAAAGCAAGAGAATTTACTCCCTTTTCCCTCCTTACCTTACCTTACCACTGGGGTAACTCTTTCCAGGATGATATTTTCAACTGAATCACAAGTGGTAGTAGCAGGCTGGAGCACAGAGTTAAGTGTAACCAGAGACTCATACAGAAGGACATACCTAGACTATTCGCTGTATAGTGTACCTTAAAAATGGAACAAACCCTCTCTTTTCGAACACAAAAACATGACAAATAGGATTACTTACTAGGACTCCCTTGTACATGGCTTCAGCATTTGGAGAAGCCTAGCTCTTTTGAGAGCACACTGTCCAAGAAGCATGTAAAAGATTTGAGAAGGAAATGTGGGAACCTGCACTAATGTCATAAATTGTGACATATTGATATATTTGTCCAAAACCCCAGTCTCTGCACATGGCAGCAGTACCAACCTACCCTTAGGGAAAAACGTGAGCAGATTCTGCTAACACACATGTATTATCTCCAGGGAACACAAATCTTATCCTGATTTTTTTGACCTGTAGTTAAAATGCTTTACCTTAAATAAAACAAGCATAATATTCCAGGAGATAAAGCTTCCAAGGCATTAATTATTTTTATGTCTCAGTAGGCTACCTGGTACCAGAGGAAGAGAGATATTAATTGCCTTCTAAGAGACAAATGGGAACAACATTTGCATGCTTATTTTTTCAGTAAGTTAATATACACATTCAATAAAATCTCTACCTTATTGCCTAGATGATGTGTAATAAACTAGGAAAGGATCCATTCATAGAATAACAAGTTTTCATAAGTGTTTGATTTAGGGCATGTACTCCAAACTGTACACTTCCTAAGGCAGGTATTGTGAGAGAAGAAAATATATTATTACACATCACAGTGCTTGGTCATCCTGCTTACACCTGAAGGACAAAATTGCCTTAGAAGTGATTCATGTAGGATGTGCACCTGCAATACCTTAGTATCAAAGCAAACAGAGGATCTGCCAAGCCATATGGGAACAACAATGAACTAAGCCAATATTTCACTTTTTACACTGTTATCGTCAATATAAGTGGATGTTCACCTTCCTACCGAGGCCAGGCCAGCATTTGGAAATACAAAAGTCTGAAAAAGAGCATCAATGGATGCACAAGCCACTCTTGCAGTCCTGACACTCACCTGGGACTCAGCACAGTTTTGTATTGATCCTTGCTCTCAGGATAAAGCATCCCAAGACAGCCTATATCCACCTGCATTTATGGATGGACACCAACCACTGTCTGGTGTTAAGTGTTAACCAATCACTTTTTTCATTTTTGCCTTGGGAGACTCCTAGAGACATTTTATTTTCACATCTTTCAACATATTCCTGAATTAGTTTTCCATAGAGCTTGTATTTGCAATTAAGGATACAACAGAGCTCCGAGCTCTGCTGGTGCCGCGTACCGCAGGGGGGGAAGGAAGACATGGTCCTCAGCCAAGGGGAACAAGCTGGAACAAGTTTATTTGGAGAGTATGGGACTCTTATAGGGTTTGGGAGGA
>JAWWMP010000002.1:826011-856598 GCA_035047865.1 Dendrocincla tyrannina
TTTTTTCTAAATTCAAAGGAGAGGGATTATTCCTTGATTAGCATAATATCTTAGTTTCTCCTGAACTAAGACATTCACTTACTCATATCATTAAATCTGGCCAGACCAACTTTCAAAGCTTGAAATGCTCGGCATTTTCTGGTGGCAATATGTATTGGCATCTGAAAGCCTTTAACGAATGCTAAACAACTAGGGATCTATAAGTAGAATTTGAGATTCAAATATCTGACTGACTTTCTCTGTAAAAGTACAAGGTGTTCAATAAAAGTAGTTTGCATTTTTAATGATTACTGTGACAAGTCAAGACACTTGAGCTGGTTTTCCTGAAGCTTGGTTATGGGAAGGTAACAACAGTAAAGACACAATGAGGTTTGCAAACTCTTGTGTACTAAACGGAGAAGTTCAGTAATATTGTTAGTGGCTCTTACTTCTTGGTTTTCACTTGAGGAGAATCAAGAAGTCTACAAACAGAATTTATTGTAAGCATCGTGTAGACACAGATATTGGAAATCTACTGCATTAATCAGGAAAACAAATGTGACATTGAATTAAAAGTAGCAAAAATAAAAGCAGTGACTTCACATGAGTAGACTCTGACTCAGATTTCACATCTGTGTACATGTGGTAACCAAATAAGTGTTCTTAATTTCTATCTAGTCATGTTAGCAATTCAGGATTTTAGCTAATGTAATTTGATTATTTTTATAACCTTTTGAAGAGCAGGAGACAGAAATCAGTAATTTATATAAACTACCTTCTTATGTACATGGTATCTGTTATAAGCATGGCAAATACACAGCAAAATGGAATTATGATTTAACAGGAGTTGGTGAAAACCGTTCATTATTCTTCAGAGAACTTTCATCAGTAAGTTTTCATAAAATTAGAGTTGGACAGAGGCCAAAGAACAAAGCATTACTATTTTTCATGCAAAATCAAAGTTTTCCCTTCAAAATTTTCCAAGAAAATACTTTGATTTTGAAAAATGTATTTAAAATAAGATCTTGGGGGTGGGGAGGGATGAAAGGAACTATGTACTTTCTGTCCTATTTCTATGTACCTTCACACATCTAAATATAATGCTTGGATAAGTCTTTTTATTTAAGAAAAACAAAAATAAAAGGAAAAAT
Source organism: Dendrocincla tyrannina (assembly GCA_035047865.1). NCBI lineage: Eukaryota > Metazoa > Chordata > Aves > Passeriformes > Dendrocolaptidae > Dendrocincla > Dendrocincla tyrannina. Next base: position 827,142 of record JAWWMP010000002.1, read on the forward strand.
ATTTCAACATTTCCATTGAAGACTGACAGAAAGCAATTGCTCAACATTTCCTGGCGAGCTGCTTCAGAGGTTTTTGGGACCTGGAAAAGATGACAAGTCAGACAGTTTTCTCCCTCTAACATCAGACATCAGGCTTTTGCAAGTGACTTTCATTTTCAGAGCTGTTGTAACACATCTCAGCTATTTGGGAATCCAATCTGTTTAACCAAAGCAAACGCTATGATTTATACATACACACACACCCCCCCCTTTCTGAGTTGCATGTTCACCATATCTTTCTTAAAATATTGACAGCAGCCACCAAGTTGAAGTCTAGAGTGAGCGTGTGGCCTCGTACGGCCTGAGGCATCCTTACCAGCCCTGTTCTCCTGGGACCCTGGTGCAGCATACTATATACTCACATCCAGATTTTCTTCCAAGAACAAACACAAGAATTCTTTTTCCATCATGGAGCAAGATGTGCCTCTGTAGCTTGAACCATAAGGCACACCTTAGCCAGGAGAAGCGTTTTGCTTTTCTTCTCCCGGCTTTTCATACTTTCCTTTAGCTCTTTTTTAGTAACTAGATGAACTCTTCATACCTGGCCCTGCATTATTAAGGTTTTCCTCATCTGTAAGAGACCTATACATGGTAAATCAACTCCTAATTTCAGGACTAGGTCACAGAGCTACTTCAAAAATGGCCAGATCGTCTCATATCCTTCAAATACAGCTAACAGATTACACAGCATCTTTTAATTTTGGTTTACAAAACCAGTAACAGATAGAATTAACTCACTAGAAATGGTTGAGCTTTGAAGATAAAGACAAAGCAATAGGAAATGCTTGGTATAAGCAACAGATAAAATTCACAAGGGCCTGTAGCACAACAAAGCAGTGAAATGATCAGAATGAAATCAACGTCAAAAATACAATTAACCTGAAAAAGCAGAAAAAAAAATCATTCCACTACAAGTATTAAAATAGGCAGCACATTTGAAAACCGTTAGCACACAGAAATGATTGTCACTCCAATGGCTTTGACTTACACCACCATCAGCAAGAGCTCAGAGACAGTGTCTCCCTTGATCTCCCTCTCATTGCACCCAGCCATGGTACAGAGTACACACCATACGTGGAAACAGATTATTTTTATGGAACAGATAATTGGCTCGGGTATATCAGCATGTGGTGCTAAAGTTTTTCTATAGTCTACCAATAAATTAAGAGACCTTGTTCAAGTATAAGAAAAGTGAGCATTAAAAAAACACTGTTTCTGAAGATCGTCATGCACAATCCATCCTGCAGGTCTGATGCTAATGGAGCACATACTTAATTGTGCAAATAATTCAGACTCTTGGCACCAGTAATCAAGATTTGAGCTGTGCGTGATTATTAGAGACAGGGTCTTCAGTGAGTCTCTCTGTTTTTATATCTACTCATTTATGCTTTTAAATGAATGCAGTGCTACTATATTCCAGATAAGCCATAAGCACACAATTCCTTTCTTGTTAAAACATCTTCAGTAACAAGTTGCCTGTTTCACTTGTTTCGGCAAGATGAAAATAAACATATTTTCATTTGTGTTTCATTAAATTATTCCACAACCCATATGCAATGTCTTGATGCAGTTTGAAAGGTGAACAGATGGGATTTTATTTTTAGCTCACGTTAACACAGCCCGTCAAACACTCATTTGCCTGATATACTATCATAATATACCTTACTACTCTGCCTTAAAGTATATCTTTGCCTGGCTTGTAACATCCAAATGACAAAAGAGAACTGTGTGATAAATATTTAATTATAATCATGATGATCGCTTTGTCACTGAAAACTAGCAACTGTAAGTGAATGGAAGAACTTGGGGTTTAAAAAGGAACATTTAGCAACTGTGTGCTACTGAAATCAAAGCACAGTTTGTTAATTAGAGTCTTTCAAGTTTTTTCAAGACTGAAAGAGTGCTTGAAGGAACCAAATATACAGATTTATATTGATACATGAGGTACTTGCAACACCTACTAGGTATTAGAAGTGGACTCAGACTTTCTTCCAATAGTGAACTATATGTACCTTCAATTGCACAAAGTAATTTTGTCATATTGCAACATACAATAGAGCATATAATAAAATACATTCTACAAAAGCATAGGATAGAATGATAAAGTAGATATAAGTGCTACAACTGACCTGTGCTTCTTCACTCAATTCACTAAATAGGATGTGGAGTAGGCTCCACATCATACTTTTAAATGCTTGTTTTGCACTGGGTATGTACACAGCCATGCAGAAGAAAGACCAAGTTTTCCAGGTTTACATGGTAGGACTTGAAATTTTGCATGTTCTTGGTACTCACCACTTTACAGTCAATCTACTCACCCCTTCGGTGGGGTCTATGGGCCAAAGAATATCGGAGTCAATCCCCAGCCCACAGCACAGAGAGCGTTTCTTCACACAATTATGTCACTAAGGTATTTGTGACTCTCACAGTCATAAGAGTTCTAAAGAAGCAGAGAGCAAGAGACATCTCAGACATTTTATTGGTATCTGAAGGCAAAGATGCAAATGGTTGACCAGAGCACCTCCTGCTCTTATGACCAACTCGGTACATTTTAGAGAAATCTGAAAAAATACAGAGGAAGAAAATACCACAGCTCAGCAAGTGGAGAAACCAGCAGCAGCTTTCTCATGCTGTGTGTTTTCTAGTGCCAAAGCACAAAGGTGAAAGCACACACTGCGTGTTTTGCTGCAACCATGAAAGAACACAAGAGACTAAAACAAAAGAAACCCTGGTGACAATGACATTTCTGTTCGACTCTGGACCTACTCTCTTGGCCCTGCTTTACCAGATATGTGTCCTTCAGTATCTGCTTCAAAAGTACAGTCCTCCTGTAGCAGGACCTGCAAGGACAACAGAATATTACCATGTGTTAGACGGTGTTAGAGTCAACACAGCAGCTTTTCTCCAAGTAAGAGAGAGGTTTCTTCAGAGAAATGACTAATAATTTTCACATGACAGAGGAGGTATAAATCTTTCACACAACTCAAATCCCGCCTTTCATTTTCAAAAAGAAAATGTGCTATGAGGAACAAAATACCTTTGAGAAAACCACCATAAGAATCAACAGAAAGGATTTATTTTGAAACAAAGCTATACCTTTAATGATCATCAGTACTGCTCATTTGGAAATGTTGGGGAAAACTGGAGAAACAGCAGTCTGAAGCGTGAAAGATAAAATTAAGGTCCTGGTGCCTCATAGAGCTTGAATTTCATATTTGATGGGAAAGGCTAGATGTGCTTACATACCACTTATGCTAAATCAACTAAGGTTAAGCAGATGCTACCCTCCTCCTCAAAGTTTTGCTCATGCTCTGTGCTTCTATCTGTATTTCATATGTGAGAGACAATAGTGATAATAAAGTACCCAGAAATAGTACAAAATCCCTTGTGAAGAAGATAAATCAAACGAGACAAGTCAGCTATATATAAAGGCCCTAAATTATTCAAGCTGCCTAAACACCCAGAAGTGCACTCGCAGCTTTATCCTAATGATTGCAAATTCCAAATAGCATTGCTATATTTTTTCTAGTTTGTTTTTTTTTCCCCTTCAAACAGTGTGGCCCATAGGAATTAAGTCTTTAAACTGTATTTAGTCAGCAGACACTGTACTAATTAATATGGAAAACAATGACCATAGGAAAGGGCCAGATGGCTTCAAGACAGAGAATGAAGATAAGCTGAGAGAGATCTGTGTGAAGATAACAAGTGCATACTCAAGCTTTCTTAAACACTGAAACTTATAATACAGATCTTTAATAGATAGATTTAATTTAAAATAGCATTTTAAGCAGAAAGGTCAGACTAGTTTCCAAATTTAGCCAACAGTAAACCTTTTCTCCAAGCTCTTTTTTCAAGCAAATCACATGAGAGAGATAAGATTATTTCCCACAGGATGCTGATCATTGTAATGTTTGAAATATTCTCCTCCCACACTAACAGCTAGAAACATTTCTTTACTCTGTGTTTGTAACTTTTTTAATGCAAGAATTAAATTTAAAACAGGAAGAGATATAAAAAATAAGACTAGTCCTTTTGCAGCATTAAGATCAATTAAGTTTTTTTTCATGGATCATGTTTTTGATACACAGCTTCAGAAGACAAAAGAAGGAAAAGATGTTTTGATAATTTAGGTAGGAGTATTATTCTCCTGTGTGAAAACTGACTCCTCAATAGAAAACTCAGTATGAGATCCTTATTTTAACAGAAGAATCCTAATTCTGAATTATTCTTGGTAGGATCACTGCAGCCTGTAGCCCTGAAATAATACTATAAATTATTTGTATTCCTATTAATTTATAAGTTAGGAAAAAAAAATTTAAAAAAATGGGAAAATAGCTGTAGTCACCTACTGTTCCTAACTATTAAACAGGGAACTGACTAGGCAAGTTGAGGGGAAGCATCTGACTTTAGTTGTGCTTGTCTTCCCCGCCTTGGACTCATTAGCCAAGAGAAGAAAGGGAGGGACAGGTGTTGGGAAGTGTTGCTGAAGTAGCACCAGCTTTATGTTAAGGACATAAATAACACAGGGCTGAGAGGATACAGGTGCATTTCAGAAGACAGTTTGGCTGAAGGGATTCGTCCAACAGCAGGGTTATCAGGAAGGACAGACTGCTGATTTAGGTAGGAGCAGTGAAATCACAAAGAAGTACCTATGTGATTTGGAGGAATAATACATCAGAATAGAAAAGAGGCAGATGTGTAACCTCAGACCCCATGAGCAGAACACCTGCATGGCATCCAGCCATTTCTTATGTTTCACTGATTCACTCCCTTCTCAACGTGCCATAGAACTGTAACAAATTGAATAACCAAAAACATTGAGTTTAAAAACCCTCCACCTCCCAGAACTGCAGGGTTTCATTCCAAACCACAGTTTCAGTACTAACTCTGAAAAGATAATTTGGTCTAACAAAGTTTCGTATCTGTGAAGGTAGCAAAGCAGTGTGTTTAAGCATCCTAAATAAAACAATTCATAGCCATTAAAAGGTCAGGGAAAAACTTAGAGAGAAAAATAATTCACTCCATGTTACAAAGAGAAACACAGTATTTTGCATAATCTCATGCTCTGCTTTTGTAGATATTGGATAAAACACAAAATACTTTGAACAACATTTCTTGGTACAGATTTCAGAATATATATAAAAAACCAGTAGCAGACATTAGTCCAAGTGCTGCACATTTCACCCTGAGGTTTAAATCTCTGACTGAAGGCTCACACTTTGTACATTTATCAAAGCAGCTCTCCTACCTGGGTGCTGACAGTAGCTTTCCTCAGTTTACACCTTTTAATCCACCTTTCCCCTGTGCAGGCTCTGTAAATACTGTCACAACTGTGCACAACCAGCAGTCTTGTTACGTCTGAATTGTACATTATATTCGTTCATTAGCCATCCCTGCCCAGCAGTATTTGCAGCATCTAGTAAGAGACCAGGAAGTCTAAATCTCTCCACAGGACCCTATTTAGGGCAAAGAACTTAAAAAAAAATCTTCAAATTGTTAATTTTCTACTGCATTAAATCTTCAAATCTTTACTAGTTCATGTTTTTATGCTGCGGTAATCAATTGATCTTTGCCCCATTTCTAATGTGAAAGACCCAAAGAAATTATTCTAATGAAAGTTAGGAGTTTCCCATGAAGCAAAATAGGATTATTTTTTTTTTGTCATCACAACTGCATTTCCAAAGTGACAATGACATTAGAAATTGTGATTTAACGCGTTTTTACTAAGGGTGTTTGTCTGCTTCACCTTCAAGAAGCTTTCAATTTGACATTTGTGCAGATTTCACGACACCATGGTCCGTGCCAGGCTAGAGGGAGATACAAAGAGAAGTTTATTCTTAACCAAGGGAAGAAAACTTCTGTGTGTCTTGATAGTGTGTGTCACTGCATATGACTGATATTTAAATATAGATAATTCTGTTCATCAATGCCATTCCCTCAAATTATCCAAACATTCTTTCCCTGTAGACTTTTCTAGTAGATAAATAGAACTACAATTTTGATCACACCCTAATGAGTTTCTCCCAGAGTAATTTTCGAATGAGTTTACTTAATTATAACTTCTTCATCAACTTTAAACATGATTTTACAATGCTGTTTCAATTGATGGCCAGTTTTCATGGGTTTACAGACTTATTTCTTTATTAAAATAATCAAAACCAAGAAATTATATAACAGGATATAAATTCTGCAGAGAAATAAAGAACATACATATGACCTGCAACTAAAAAAATAGTCTTAAAAGCACTCTACTGAAAGTCTCATTAAACTTCAATTTTTTTCTATGATGTTTCTGTGTTCCAATATTCAACTCCCTAACCTCTGACCTTTCCAAGATGTAAAATTAACAATACTGACATTTACAGGATATTGGTTTAAAAATGTCAGAGGGGAAAACAAAAATCTGGAAACAGAACAATATTTATTAGTTGCAGAGATTTGGCCATGATAAACGCTAACATTACCCTTGACAAAATTATACACCCAGAAGTATTTTTCCCTTCAAAGTAGAAGTTTCTCTATTTCTGGCAGGTGACATTTATATAAAATGTGCAACAAGAATTACTATGGTAATAAAAGCATATTTAAAAATTATTATTTTTCCAGTTTCTCTTTCATTTTTCTCTCAGAATAGGTTAACTTGGAGCATTAAGAAATCCTTATGTTCTTTTTCCTTGGCTCTGCTATAGAGTTTCCTTAATTATTGGCCTTTGGCCAAAGATGCTGGGCTGTCCAGTACTATATACTAAGTCTTAGCACTATGAGGTGTTGCACTGCTTTTCATTTCATATTCTAAGGCGTGTTGCAAATCATGATTGTAATACTAAAGGATTGCACCAAAGATGCTTTCTTAAATTGCATCTGAAAAATAATAGATACATTACTAGCCCCATCTCTTGGGATATTTATATTGAGATGGAGAAAAAAATTCTGATGGCGAACATACCATCCAGTAGAGAACAGTCCCAAAGGAAATGGAAAACACCTATTAGTTTTACTTCTACTGCTCTATAACTTACAGGATTCTGTTCTAACAGACATATAGCTCCATTTCACTGAAATAAGGATATTTTATTGATTTCAAACTCTCTCATAAACTTGAAATATTTTAATTACCAAATAATCCATTTTGCATTTCGCAGGCAGCAATTTGCTGAGCAACATAAACCTAACAAAACAATGCCTGATTGAAAAAGTGAAATGTGCTCCTGTAAACAGAAAGTACCTGGAGTGTCCTTGAAGTCTATTGTTTTGGGAAGGTGCCAGGGAAAAATATTAAAATCCATAATGCACAAGAGAATTGTCTTGTTTTTAATAAGTCAACTTTTGAAATTCCCATAGATTAACATAAGCCAGAAACCCTCCAACATCTGCACTTCAAAAATGCTCACAAAACAGGGTAGGGAGATATAAAGGAAATATCTGCTACTGAGTCCACTCTAAAGACAGGCAAGAGAAAGCTGATAAGGGTCTTCATTCATTGATGTTCAAAAATATTTGTTCTCAGTCTGATGTTACTTAACTCATAGCAAGTTAATATTTGCCAAAAACTTCCTTCAGCACCCAGTCCTCCTCTTAAACAGCAGTACAGTAGCTTTAAAGCCACATTTGGCAGCACTGTAGCTTACATACAGAAGCAAATGGAAATCTGCACTCTCCTCTTAGGAAGTCTTGCAGACTTCTGTGCTGGAACCCAAGGCTGCCACGGGGACTGCTCTGAGCTTCCACACAGCAAGGCCCCTTCATAGCTCAGAAGGCAGTTTTATAATAAGAATTGTTATCCCCACTTTACAAGATGAAGACACAAAGACATCATATTTGCAGCAAATACGAGAAATTAAAATCAGATCTTTAACCTAAAGGCCATACTGACATTCTGCAGGGTCTGTCGCATTTCTCCTTCATTAGCATCAATAATTCTTGGTTGTGTCAATCACAGTGGGTTTGAATTTGAAAGCTTTTGAGGTCTGAATGTGACCACAGAAATAGCACATTACAGCTGAACATGCAAGACTATTACATTTCTTAAAGCTAGGCCAAAATCAATCAGTGCAGAGATGACTATAATTGTTGTCCGCACACTACAGAGCTATATGGTCTCCACAATTTTGCCTGAAGCTTTACAGTCCATAGGATAAAGAGACCTAGATGCAAAATGTCAACTGTTGCTCACTGTAAATACATATACTATAGTATTGAAATTACCAATCTGCTGTAGCAATGTAGCTTTAGCCTGCAAGAAACACAGAAGCAGAGAATAATTCCTGTAAGAGTAATTCCTGTAAAAATAAGCAGATTATTATTTTCATTTTAGTTTTGGGATGGGTTATGGGTTTTTTTCCAAGAAAAATTAATGCTTTAAAATTGAACTCAGTTTTAATGTCCTTTTTTGACTTGTTTTTATTTCCCAGTCCACATTTGATCTGAATTAGTATCTGAAATGTTTTGAACCACATTGTGGTCACTTCTTTGCAAAGCTTCACCAGAAAACTTCTTTAAAATATTTCAGCTTTTTTTTCTGTTCTTCCCACAAACAGCAAGACAAGGGAAAGGGGAATAAAAACTAAAAGTCACAGCTGGTTTAGCTGAAAGAAGTGCTGTGGTTTTCTTTGAGTAGAGTTACCTAGATCAACACCATCAGAGCCCATACATGAGCACGAGGAGTAAATTAGAGGCACCCACCATGCACAGACAAGGTTAGTGTGCACCTGCCCAATAAATGAAGGAACAAGTCCTCATGTTGACTCTCAAGGTTCTCTGCTGGCTGTAATTGCAGTTTGTAACCATCACACAGCAGTTTTAACACAACCATTCTGAGTGAAATTTTTATCAGTAGCAAGGAAAAGTCATTTGGATAAATGCTCTCTTCGCTGACAGCTTCTGGGTAGAGAGATATGCAAGAGGCACGAGAGGAGAATCCAACTTTCTCTGACTTTGAATGCAATGTGACATTCCATTGCATTCTCCCTTCAATTAGCATTTCAAGGCCCAGGCCTTGCTTACCCTTGTGTTTATTTTGGTTGTTCCTCAAACACCCTGACTGTTCCTTCTCTCCCCCTGACATTTCTGTCTTCCAGAGACAAAGCCAGAAATGCTAAACGTATCATAAATGCAGTGTGGGGGCACCCATAGTCTGTCTTTTTATGCCAGAGAGCTTTATATCTCCGAATTCTTCCAGCATTTGATGTCTGGATCATATTTGGTGGGTGCAACACTGAGAAGATGACCTCATCTTTGGGGCATCAGAGGCCAGGGTAGAGACAGAGCTCTGCTTTTTCCTTCTCACTGTTGGAAAAGGAGCAGGAGAAACCTCAAAGCCTAGGAAGGGAATCTGAAGGACAGCCAGAGCATGAGGAAGGGCCAGCTGAACAGCGTGGCACCTCCTGCCAGATGCAGCTCCGGTCAAAGGCCTTGCCCAGGGCTTTATTTAAAGCATGAAAGACATGCTGCTGAATTTTCTGCTTCCCGACTCTGGCTTGGGATGCTGCCCACTGCTGTTTGAGCTGCACAGAAAAACCTCAAGCAGTAGGGCTGCCATCCTCTGCAACCCTTATTTCCAGTTTGGAGGATTTTTTTTTTCCTGATGGTTTTGGAGCTTTAAAGTTTTGGAATAAATCTGTCTTAACACTCACACTTAAAAATGCAAATAAGCTTTTCAACAATGAGGCTCCTGAAGAGGAGCACTTATTGAAAACGTAAGACTCTTATGCACTAAGCCACATTATCCAGGAGCGAGGAGACCTGTGGGAAGAGGAAAAAAGTGAGCGAGCTCCATGCAAAATGCATGAGTCTTGATAGCTTCCTCTAGTCCACCATATGCATATTTCATGAATTCATTACAGCAACTACTGCATCTATAAGTCAAATAAGCCCAATTGTTCAAATAAAATGACCAGTTACAGAAAACAGATGCTGTTAGAGGAATACTGACACTCTGCAAGCTGAAACTGCTACATGGCTGTCAAGACTACCCAGGATCCTGTAGGCTGAAGCAAGAGGAGAAACAGGACAAGAATAGTTATTTCCACAGCATCTGCCTGAAGGAAATTGGCTAAAAGGCTGTAGTGACCCAAACACTGATCCTCAAAACCAACTGTAGTAGCTGAGCTACAGACTGCACTTTCAGTCACATCCAAAACAAAGAGTTCATAGATGACAGAGGATGTTCACTACCAGGATCTGCACAGGGACAAACTCTAAGAAGATAAAAATGATGGAAAGGAACCAGCAATACAAAAATACTCTGTGTGTATTTTATGTGAGACTGAGTGCTGTGTATTCTCTACATGGAAAAAAGCTTGAGAATGAAATGGGAACAAGAAATTCAAGTTGTCACTTACAGACACGGCTGCTTGGTGCTTTCAGCAAAGGTGAATACCAGCTTCAAACAGGGCCCTATGCTGCCTTATAGTTTCCATACTGGAAGTCGTTTCTGATCATCCTTAAATCCACTCCAGAAGGCACCAACTACAGACAGAGCCCCTTCCCACACCCTGGAAGTGAGTATGGAAGCAATGGGAACTCTGTGTAACCAGCCATCAGGAACTGTAAGGATTGTGCAAAAGTATAAAAACAGTGGCCAGTACCAATGGAAATTGTTTTTCCAGCAGACGCACCCCTAAGTTGTTTGCCAGCATGGATAAACAGACATTCAAAATTATTCTTGATCTGGCTGACGAGAAGTCTGAACAATGAAGAACCATAATCTAAATACTTATTCTTTACACAGATTCAGATAAAAATAAAATTTAGACCTAAATTATGAACAGCAAAATACAATTGAAGGGAATGTCATAGGAGCATTTCAGTAGAGACTGGGAGGGTCTCGCCTCACTGGAGGGTCTTCACTCCAGCCTTCCACACTCCAGGTCCCACCCTGAGCACACTCCAAGTGTACAACCTGGGTTTCTCTTGGGTGAAATGAAGCAAAAGAGCTATGTTCCAGAAGGGCATCTTCAGCTCTTCTACAGGTAACAAATGGTCAGTCCACAGCACTGCACTAGGTAAAGTTAAAAGTGGAAAACAGCATATTTCATCAAGTATGACAACACTGCACTCTTATGATATAATTGTATGATTACTGATCCAATCCTCCTTTCCGACAGACACAGCCAAACAACACCTTCAATTTCTCTAAGTTAAAAAAACCCAAACATAAACAAAAAACAAACAAGCAAAACCCAATACCATTTAAATATTATGTTTTGGAGGCATGGAAATTTAATGTTTTTACTTCTAAACCAGATGGATATTCACAACCAAGGCATGGTTTTCAAGGGCCACTTATATTTAGCAGGCTTTTGACTTGTCACTGTCCAAGTACTGCCTTAAAAAAAAGAGAATATTTAACCTTTCTTTTCTGGATGGAAAATAAATGAAAGTTTGTGAACTTTACACAGTAACATTTGTGTTTTGAATGAGCTTAATGTGCCTCCAGCAAAGCTCTACGACATTCACCACTTCACAGTTTAAAAGTGTGTTCTAATAAAAGGTCAAGAGAAAGAGGAAAATAAAGGAAAGGCCTTCAAGGTTATAAATATATTAGACAGGAAAAACATTTCTGCTCTGCTAAATGCCTGTTTAAATATAAATCTATTAGTGTGATGAGGTTAAGCCCCTAGAATGTAAATTTATGTCTGATTTTTAAAAGACAGTGGTGACATTCCCTTATTTTCCATCTTCCTCTGTTTTCTAATTCTCTTTACTTCTTTTTCTGTTCTTTCCAAATGTTACTGAGGTTCATTTAAAAATATTTCAGATTTAAATATTTTAAATATTGAGACTTAAAAATAAAACCACAAGAATTAAAAAAAAAATCTCATCTGAAGCAGTTAATTATTTTCTGTGAGAAGATGTTGTTTAACATTTTGAATAGACAAATGAAAAAAGAAATGAGGGAAAGAGACATACAGACTTTGGCATAACAGATATATATTCCAGGAATGCAGTTATTAGAATAACTACAATGAAATAATGATTTTAATTTCAGAATAACATTTTCACAGAGAATAGTGTTCTGAAATTGGTAATATATGACGTCTGCTCCACCACAGCCATTAAGATTGTTCTTCCTATTTTAATATTTGTGTTCAAAGTGACTGCCATGCCAACCCAACAACAACACACGCTCTTCCCTTCACCAAAAAGAGCCAGTTTTGGTAAGCTCTCCCTCCCACTCAACTGCGCCATATAGATAAACTTCAGCATTTTCCACCACACCAGCTGAGGTAGATGGTAACTCCCAGCAGTGCAGTAAAATATCACAGCATCTTTTCTACCCCAGGAGTTGAGCCTACTGAACCTGTCAGCACATTTTAGTACAATAAACAATTAGTTTATATAAAGTTTTGCATAAATTTTCTTCAATCACAAAAGTAATTCTCTGTCCAAAGTTATAGAAAGGGTCTGAAGCATACGTACAACTCAAAACTCTTCTCCAGCCTATATCTATCATGGAAAGACCTGCAGGGCAGTTACTGTGTGTGTCAAAAGTGGAGAGTAGATTTTTCCCCCCACTTGGCCCTGAAAATTAACAGCTCCACTGTCAAACTCTTCTAAACGCTTTGTGACTGAAGCCACATCAATGTTTCTGTTGTATGAGAGGATAAATTTGTCCTGCAGCTCTACTAACCCAAACTTAATTAAATGTCTCTCATCAAATCAATTAGACTGTGATAGTAGAAGTCTGAAAAATTATTAGCTTATTTAAAAATAATTTATTATATTTCTCAATAGGTGAGGGCTATTAAGTAATATTAGATACATATTAAAATGTAGTAATATATTCCACCTCAGTAAGAAATACATACCTTTCATATAAAATTTTATAATGCCTTAACTCCTGTGTTCTGCTTTCTAACTGATGAGTTCTATCTCTGTAAGGATAATTCTAGCCTTTGTCATTGGAAATACTCATTTAAATTAAACTGTATATTTTAAAAATGCCATCCACGCAAGCAGATCAAATATCATAAAACTTACACCACACTATTATTTTTTCCTCATTTTTTAAACACTGCTGTATATTTTAATTCCAAATTTGTTTTGATTTATATACTGTAAAGTTTGTGATCAGTCCCACATCTATGACCACTTTGGCATTTAGGCTTAGAAAATTCTCATCTTGTATTAACACGCAACCCTGAGCCTGAAAATTCTTGCAGACTCACTTCTTGCATCTCTTTTTGACATATCTACAAAAAAAGTAATGATTAACTATATTAATAAAGCGAAATTTGGTATGTAGTTTATAGGGATTAAGAAAGAAAACATTACAAAAACAATAAAATCATGCTCATTTACAGGACAGACAGTATCTGATGTATAGTCTTTACCCAAATATCAGTCAATAACAAAAAAAACCTTGCTTCTAAAATAAATTAACAATTCCAGCATTCCAAAAATTACATTAAGCAAGTTTGGGAAGATATGAAGCATAATTAGGTTTACAAAATATAAGGGAAGTGAAAACAGTGACTAATTTTATTCCCTATTTATTTAGGTATTTCAGAAGGTAAACATGAGACTTTAAAAAACTAGAGCTGGAAAAAAAGCTTTGCATTCATTTCTCCTGTCATTTAATTCTTAATAAAATTAATGTGCCTATATTCTTTGGTTGAAACTTTTATCTTTGGTTCTCAACAGTTAAAAGCAACTGGTTTTTTATTACCAGTATCACAATGAAAGAAGAACTAAAGACAACCTCATTTAAAAGGTTTCTTAAAGTAAGCATTAGACTCACTGCATTAGCTTAATTAAATATATTGAGAAAAAATAATATTTTAAGCAATACTTAAAATTATAGGTGAGAAGAAGCATATCCTGTACCTGCTATGTTGTAATTTTCTGTTTCACTATGCCAATGGTTTAACTCTGGTTTGCCCTTAAATCTTTGCAAGTGTGTCCTGGATGTTGCAAATGTATAGGCAAATAATTTGGTGAAAATACAAACCTGAATGAAAAAATATTTCCAGAAATCAATGAACTGAATATTTAACAGTGAAAATTTGCATTAGGCTGTTGAAAGAATCAAATTTGACACTACTTTCATGTGTCAGGTATTCATTCTGATGGCATCCCTCACCTCACCCAAAAATTTGCCTAAGCCCTCTGCGGGCTGTCAGTAATACAGTAAAAAGACTTTCAAACATGTCACCCTTAAAAGGCTGATAGCTTTAATTCTTGCTATATGGATGTTTTTAGGTAAAACATCTCTTTTAAGAGATAAAGACACTGTCAAACACTCCAAAGTTCTGTGAAATAGAATTTGACATGTTCCCTGACACATTTTTGTGCAGGTGTTTTCAAACACCCTATTGTCATAACTGCAAATTTAAGTTTCACTAAAAGTGAATTTTTAAAAAAATTGCCAAGTAACTGATGCATCTTGTTTCTTTTCTTTAAAGATTTACAAGATTTTGTGATATCATCCTGATTTAAGATACAGTTTTTCAAATATAAAAACAGGTCAAAATATCACTTCCTACTTAATGCTACTGCGGAGTAGCTACACAGAGTAACAATCGCTCATAACTGGAAGTGAATGTGATAAACAGGTTTTCCATTCAACAGGTACCAGCTTTCTAAGAAGTCACTGCAAATCACAGAGGGAGAGAAAGATTTTCTGATAACTCCACAGATTTGTACTTAGAGTCTTGCTTACCACTAGTTCAACTCTGCTCTTAGGTGGAGCTAGCCAATGGAAATATGAGGAATACTGTTTTATGAGGGGATTTCAGCTTCCTCATTTTTTTAGGATGATATTCAGAAATTCATATTTATGAAAATTTCTATTTTGTACCTCTCATAAAATTCATCTACTTCAAAATATGACCTTAAACGAAAGTCAATTTTTGCCCCACTTCCTTAGGGAAGCAAGAAGAGTCCATGGCTGTAAGAAAAACTGTGACCATGTAGGCACTGACTACACTAATAATAAAAGCTCACCATATGCTTAATTCACCTTAATATTTGAGCATCATCTGCTTATTTCAGTCTTGGTAACATCCACCATGTTTTTATTTGCTTTTAACCAGATAATCATTGTGCAACACTTCATACCAGTCACAGCTTCCTGGAAACTTGGGAACACCAGTCTTTACCTCTTCCATGAGGATAAGTGAAGAACATGGAAATACCTTTCACAAGTGATTATAAGAAGTTCAAAATTACCTATTACTCTTTTAAATTGTCTTTCAAAGCAATGTTTCAAAACTTTAGGTTATTAAAAGCCCAGTGAGCTGCTATCAAGTTGTCCAGAATCCTAATGAAAATGGATTAGAGTTAAAACCTTCTGCTCTAAAGGCTCCACTACATTACTGTAAAAACATATTCATAATGTATAAAAAAATCACACTACCTTTATACCAATGCATATTCATCTTTGTATTCCTGTCCATCTCCAAAAATTAATTAATCCACAAAAGGTGAGGAACAATGAAAATCTCCAGTGATTTTAGCCAGACAACACTAGGAAAGAACATACCACTACCAAATTACGTCATGCAAGTCAGTATGTATTGTCTTGGTGAGAACTCTATATACTATTTATAGTGTAATATAAAACAGAAATGGGTATCAAATAGATTTTTACAGTTTTAAGCGAAGGCAATCGGTGTATGAAATACCCCATCCTTAACATTGCTATTTTCTTACAAAAAGATGTTGTTTATACAGCACTTATAATAATCCTAGACTTCAAGCTATCATTTGCAAATAATTTTCCTAATATTGTGCCATGTGTCCTTTGATAACATTTTCTATGACAGTATGGCAGAAAATGCCACCCCCACACAGGGGCCCACCAGGGATATCACATGCCATCTAACACACAACACTCACCAGTGGATTACTTCTCAAGCACTCTTGAGATTAAATGTTTGAAAAACTAAAACAGCTACAAAGTACTTCAGTTTCCCACGTTAAATGAGCTGATAACCCTTCAACAATTTTTTTGTGCAGAAAAGAGATATTAACGACAAATAATAGAGAGCAATAGGGCAATTAATAAGTGATATGATACCTAGGAAAAGTAACTAGCTACTTAAACACAAACCAAAACCAGCACAAAGTGGCTGTACTGAGCCACACCAAGAGTTCATCCAGCCATGGCTCCTATATCTGACAGCTGCCAGCAACAAAATTCTAGGAAAGTGAGCAAGAATTACATGAGGATGAAATGCTAATTCCGTCTGACTCTCTTCCAGGTTCCAGTCATTATCACCTCAGGGGCTTCCTACAGCAGGGATTGTGTTTTAGACCATAGTCATTAGAGCAGGGTGCATCTAACACTCTGCTGGGTTTTTGTTTGGTAAATACTTCTACTGACTCTTGGAAAATTCACAAATCCTGAAAAAAATTGATTACAGTAAATGACCAATGACTCAGAAGTCAGACTATTAGAAGAAGTTGGAAATGCGATGAGATTACAATTCTTTACTAAGAGTAGAAACGGGATTTTATGAGCCTGCAATTTAATGGAACAGGAAAAACCTATGCAAGGATATAACTGGGTACATATGTAAATACACAAGGATACTGAGCTGCGTGCTCAGGGCACACATCTTTTGTTTTGATGGAAAAAACTCTCGTCTGTACTGCCAGGATAGTCTGACATTACTAGAAAATACATAAGAAGATAAACCTTTGATGGCTTATTCCATCATCAAGTTTTAATTCCTGCAGCGGTTGTGAAAAAACTGCCATACAAGGAAACATTCTCAAAGTTACTTAAGCCACACTGTCTGGAAATCACCATTTTAAAAAACTTTCAAATGATGGACATAGCAGCCAACACTGTTCAAGACTTTGAAATACACAAATACCACAAAAAATATTTGTTTTCTGTGTTTTGTTCCATGTCCTTTAACTAATACATTTCTACAGCATTCTCCTGCATTTTGAAGTTACATTATAAGTGTACCCAAGCAGACCACTTCACATACAAAAATATTCACTAAAGTATTTTGAAATATATTTTCGCGCACATTAAAAACAGTTTACACATGAAACTATAAATACTGAATATTTGAAGCAATTCCTCTACTGAGAAATCAGAAAAAAAAAATATCTTTAGAAAACAGTCAAAACAATGAATAATTGAAAACAAGATGAGTTCACTAACAATTTGCAAGGGAAACAGCTAAATTCTGTCATGTTTTTTGGTTGATATTCTTTATCTTCCCCTTCTTGCAATTACTATTCGTAGCACACTATCTAGTTTGACATACATTTTATAACAAATATGCACATAGAATATTAGTCCTTCAATTCAATATTCTCTAAGACCCTGCAAAAAATTGTTTTTCTCAAATTATATCCTTTTGTTTCATCTACCTTTCTTTCTTTTTTCTTTTTTTTTTTTTCATTTCCCCCCCCCGATCAATTTCAGGACATCCAAATACATTTTATATGCTAGTCCCAGCAGTTTTCCAGCCTGTTTGCAGTCAGGGGCATCTGATCAGGACAGTGGGCAAGTTTTCAGGTCTTGACCAGCATCCCCCAGACAGGAAAATATCATCTTTGGAGGATGCACCTTGAGTACACTTTTCACAGAACCTGACTATCTGTAGGTGAAAGACAAGGGTGAAAGGTAAAAAGAAGGTAAGGTGAAAAATGAGGGAAAAGGGTCCCAAAAACTGTGTAAGGTTGAAGTTGCAGCTGACTGGCTTTTTCATATTATCTCCTTTCCTGCATCAACTTCCATCTCATAGATAACTAAGATCACAAACGTGTTGTAATATCTTTCTGAGTAACAGATGTTATTTGGCTTCAAGTACCAGATTGCAGTGACTTATAAGAATCCAGAGTACAGTATGTTTTTCTAATAGTTGGTAATTCATGGAGCTGAGAATAGGAAATATCATAGAAATCAATGTATGTTTAATTTTTCTGACGGCAAGTTGCTGTATAGGAAGCTGTAGGTTTTTATTAGGAATTTTGCACTTTAGAAACATCTATTCATTAATTTCTAGAAATAGAGATTTCTGTTGCATATGAAGTTGGGGGTTTATTTTATTCTTTCAGAGCATTTACATGGAGAAAGCCCATTGCTGGCAGATTCTCCACTCCTTTCCTTGCAAAACCAAAAAAAACCCCAAACAAACAAACAAACAGAAAAGGTTTTTCTGTTGAGCAACAAGTATTACAGAGGCTACAAAACTCTCCTAATTTCATCTCCTGGGTGGAGGAGCCCCCAAACCCTGCACGCCACACAGTGCAGAGTATGGCTGTGCTGGAAACAGAGATGCACAGCCTCCAAATTGGCATCATGTAGAAAGCACATCACAGTTTAATCAACATTTAAATTCCTAAGATTCAGAATATAACAGAGTGTGCTGCAGTGTTTGCTCAGATTGTATATTTTACGACATAGCTGAAATAGCATATATATATATTAAAACTGTGCACATGGTGGGTAAGATTCTGCCTTGTGCCATGCAAGTACACTCAGGGAATAAAAACTGTCTTCATATATTCTGAAACTGAATTTAGCTTATTCAGATGTTTTACTTGAAAACATAAAGTTAAGCCTAAACACAACCAACTTGAAATATTTTGATAAATAATAAAAAGATAATTAAAAAAGTGAATACAATTGGGATTCCAGGGTTACACAACCCAAGCAGTCACAAGCTAGTAGATTTATAGAAACTATAAAATGCTATTAAATGCATATGCTTGCATCAGTAGAAGTGAAGGTGCAGGCTGCATAAGAGAATAAAAATTTGCATGTTATAATTGTCTCTACAAAAGACTGAGAACATCATATTAAGTGACAGCTGTCTTTTCCTCCAAGAAGCAGACTTGTCATTGGCTTCACCACCTTTATTCAGCCGCCAGCAGATCATATGGGGGTTCTGGGGCATTTTTTAACATTTGGGGTTTTTTTTGGGTTTGGTGGGCTTTTTTGTATGTAGATGAGAAATATGTTTTACTCACTGCAGTTGCAAATTTAAAAATTATCAAGAAATGTATTCATTAGTACCATAAATTGGCATGCTGCCACCCATGCAAGATGTTACCAGGCTGTTGCCGTAATTCAAGTGTTTTTAGAGAGACTTTCCTTTAGCAGGATTCTTGTTGCCCAGAATAAACATACTTGTAAATAGGTAGAACTGGTATGAATGTTTGCCATACTGGGGTAGACGACAATATAAGATTATAAATCTCTATCCAGATTTTGAATATACATACACTGATATCAGGAAAACTGCAATTTTTTCTTGGAAAGGAAGCAGCGCAGAAGGCAAAGGCTCCTTTGCCATCCAGTAAGCAGATGATCAGAATTCCTGCTGAGGATTCAGGGTAAAAAACTAAAATATGCAGAGAAATAGTCCTTGAGGAGCTGAAAGAGCTGCTGAGCTCACACAGAGCAGCTGAGGTACCCTCATCTGCAAATCTCAGGCAGTGAACATACGAGAGCAGGATCCCAAGGATATCCCTTATTGCTCATCCACTAAGCATAAGAAGAGATATAAGTCACTGCATTTGGCAGCTTTATCTGTAATGTATAAATGCATAAATGAAAGGAGACATTCCCCACATCCTCACTGCCCAGCTTTTCCTCATGCAGCACCTTAAGTTCGCTCTTTGAGGGGCTGTGATGCTCCTTTCAGAGAAGTGTTACTACCAAGTTTTGTCAGCTATAAGTGACATGACACACGGTCTCCTCACAACACAAATTGAGATACATCTTTGCTGTCACTAAAAAGAACAGAGAGAGCAAATGAGCTCTGGATGGGATTTTAGAATATCAGAAAGCCTGAAACCCTCAGCTAGGCCTGAAGCTCTATTTAAACATTGAGTCTGAGCACTTCATTTACAGACTAGAGAGCAGGCAAGGAATGCAAGGCTTTTGAGTATTTAAAAAACATTTTAATACTTAATACTTACTTATTTAAGGTACTAATTTAGCAGAAAGAACACAGATTAGACCAGAAACGTACAGAAAATCTCAGGTCTTAAAATAAGTGATGAAAAGAGATTGGTGCTCTTATCAAAACATTACTACTACTTATTTATACTGATAGCATGGTTTTATCTTTGGTCTATATGAAAATTTCAGTACTCAGTTCTAACAATGCTTGCCACATACTGAGAAAAAGTCAATTCATGGTGAGAGAAAATTGATAAAGATTTCATTCTGTGCTTAGACTTTATATAACTTCTAAAGGATTAACCATCGCTATTGAAAAATAAAGCAAAAATAAGTGATATCTTACTACCAGTCAGTGGTTGGCTTATAAAGTGTGTTAAAAGCACACTTTATAATATAATGAATGAGCAGTACTTGCCCAGCAAAGCAGTACTACTGGTCTCCTATCATAAGCTGCAATTTTGAAGCCCTACAGAACACTTATATTGGCCCCTTTATTGGAAAGATTTTCTATAATTGTAGTCTAAACCACCTCCTCATATTTAGTAAGCAATCTCTCGAGACAATTCTTCCTCTGTAAGGCATCAGATCATACAATTAGCACATCCAGTACGCAGAAGTAAAAGTTTTGCCCAAGTGCTCACTTTTCCAGGGTTTTACTTGCCAAATAGCTTTAGCTTTTATTATATTCATGAAAAAGACAATTATCTGGAGCTGTATCACTTTAATAAAAAGCCTTTTACAAACTCCTTAGTTTCCTTTCTCTCTCTTATGCTGTATACTAAAAAATACTATGGGAGTATATCACCATAAAGATACTAAACCCAAAGCTATACATCCTCTCATTTCTCGTATGCTTTCCTCAGGTATTGTTTGCGGGCACATCTCATAGGAAGTAGCTGGAAAATGGCTACATCTAACCTTACACAGTACCATGATTTAACCTACCATTTAGAGACTGAACTTAACCACCTATATCCCATTTAACACCTTACTATTCTTCTCAAAGTTGAAATAACCATTCTGCCCACAATTCTAATACAAGAAAAAACTGTGATGAACAGAACTTGAATTGGAAGCAGAGGCATCTATAAAGTCAGATCTTTGCTCTTCTCTCTGCTTCCTTAGCACTACTGCAATTATTTAATTATTCAGGAAAGGAGAAAATAGATGTGTTTCACCTTGAAAACACTGAGGGCTTTCCACTTACGTAAGACAGCTTGGAGGACCTTCTCACTCCGTCCCTCCAGCTCAGCCACAGAAACAGCCAACTAAACAGGCTTTCATCATCCAAAAGCCAGCATTTGAGAATCACCTTGGTCAAATTCTTCACCAGGAGCTATGCTGGCTGTGGTTTTCAAAGAGAAATGGAGTGCCTGGCACAGGAGCCATCCCCACCTTGGCAAGCAGGAGCATTATTCACCCTTTGGCCAGCCAGCCAACCTCTGCCAGTGGGCAGAACAAATCCCATTCACCTCAGCAACAGTTCTGAGGCAAAGTGACATTGAGCTTACCTTAAGTAAGCAAAGGGTCCAGTTCACTTCTCTTCAGAGACAGAAACAAAAAAACTAATAAATTTAAATTGTTTAAGTTTCTACCAGGCATCTCCAGAATGGCAGGGAAAAGGAATGAAAAGATCTGACTTTTTCTTGCAAAAATAAGAAAAGCATGAGAAATTGCACATTTGTGGAGGTTTTAAACATATGTGATGCAAACTCACAAAATATAAAGTATGTAAAAGTATCAAATTCTTGGCAAGACAGAAATAGGTTAAACATTATTTAAAATATTTTTTTTCATTAAGATGAATATTTTGCACTAGAAGTGAAATCCATGTATGTAATATCGTTATTACAGTGACACAAATGGCACAATTTATCAAAGTTTTACCTTAAAAATGGAGATGAAGACTATTTCAAGACTTTTCCAGTATAAAAGAAAACTTTTTTGTCTATTTTAAAGCAGTCGCAAAAAAAAAAAAAATTTGCTAAACTGTTCAAAATCAGAGTTCTCTGTATTAAGAAAATCTTTGTTCTTAAAAGCATTAACTACATGTAAAAACAACATAGTGCAATTCTAGTTTCTAGCTTTACTTTCATTTCCAAACACATTTACTTTTGCAGCTCCTTGAAATTCAATGTGAAAAGGGACAAATTAACTTGGAGTTTGTGTAATGGGACTTTACAAACATTATTGCCTTACAGATTTTACATGGGGTCTAAGCTTGGTAGAAATACCAGCACCTTCGTTACCCAGCAAAATACTCAGTACCTCATAATACCTATTTAAACTGCAATATTTTCCATTGTGATTTTAATGACAAGGTTAAGAGCAACCACGTGCATCACATCCCCAACAAAGTTATTCCTTGAAGAGTAGTTGTGGAAGTTGATGATGCAATCTACACTTTAATACAATTTTACTGCAAAATGCATATGTTCGTGCTGTTAGTGACATGGGACATATTCTGCCTTTCTATATAGATTTGGTTGCGATAGTAAGAGTGGAATACTCTGCTCACCAGCACTGTACCTACCACTGTGCTCTGTATTCCCACCCAAAACAAAATGGTCATCCCAGTGAAATCTGAAACGATGGAACAGCCATTTGTCTTTACCTTCCACACACTTTGTTAATGATGGACTGAACAACATTGTGCCTACAGCCAGCTGACAGGAATTCTAACCTGATTAAATATCCCAGTATGTTTTAATACCCTTAAATGGAATTTTTATGGCCTGTTCTGCATGCATATTATTAGTACAGAACCATCAAAAAAACCACAGACATGCATAATAGCTCATCAATTTGTAGCCAGGCACTTTTGACCTTGAAAAATCAGCTGTCTTTCAGATTAACGCAGCTACGTTTTGGGCAGAAAAAAAGGAAGCTATTAAATTATCATGCTTATTTTTGCCACATGCCATTGCTGCAGTGGGGAATAAAGGCCACAACGCCAGGTCTTTATTGATATTGCTGGCAACCTTTGACATCAGAATTAGAATCTGGGAGACCTATTTCTAATAAAAATCCACTTAGGCATTAACATTTCAGCTTTAGCAGGTCACAAGATGCGCTGCTAGCAGGAGGGTGGTGTTTAGTCTGACTTCCACTCCCCCATCAGTGGACTTTCACATTTCCTGTTTCTCACAGAAGACCTTAAAGCACTTAAAAACCAGCTGTAGTTTGGACCACAACATCCAACCACAAAACAGGTGAAAGGTTCTTCTGGGGAAAGAGACTGAAGGAAAAGGACAAGTGGAAGATAGGAATCCCATCCTCATCTCCAAGAGAGGTGGGAGCACACAGAGTATGCTGGTGATAAATTAATAATGGTTGAAACATTCAGGGAACAGAACTATATATGTACCTTGGGGAATAATTTTACAAATTATTATGTTGGGAAAGAAATGGACAAAATGAGGATAAACCTTAAGAAAGGAGAATTCTCATACTAGAGAGAAGCCACTGAGAGGCTTTCTGAAGACTGGTCTCAGGACCTGAGACAGGGAGACACTCCCTATTGTAAGAGGAATAGCAAATCATTCCCAACTGTAGAACATTCCTTGTATAACTAAGGGAAAGACCCAGGGAAGACATCCTTTTAAACAGATTTTTAATTTACTTTTTCCTTTCAATATCAAGTGGCTCATTATTGATTATTTCTGAGGAGCCTCTCCCCTTGGAGTGTTCAACTGCATAAAGAATCAAATTTACCTCCAAACAACTCAGTACTGGTCTTCCATTTTCCAGCAGAATACCCAGGCCACTGGGGTACAGGAACCATCTCTCATGGCTTCAAAGAGATATTAATTATATCACTAAAATCAAGACAGATGTTTGACATTCCAACTTACCAAAGTGTCTGATTAAAGGAGTATGTTTTAATTGCAATGAACTTGATCTAGTCACCTTTATTATTTGCATAATTACTTTGCACCAGGATAGACTTACAAAGGAATGGATTTTTTTTTAAACCAGACTTACGTAAACTTTTAGCTAGTCAGAATCTGCACCTTTTTGCTGCCCATGTTCCTTCCGAAAACAAACACGAAATTTGTTCCTCTCCCCATCCTGTTCTGTGTAACATATTTGTTTGGAAAATTAAGTAAATCACGAATCATATATATGCTTTTTTGTTTGGTTTTTTAACACAGACATTTCAGTTTCAGATTTCTTCCTTTTCTTTTTACTTGATTTGTTGGAAAACAGTGAAAGTGAGAAGATTCTGCTCCTCTAGGTCTGTTTTTTATCCTTTAGTCTTTAGGAAAAAATAATAAAAAGAAACATCAATAAAAGAGAAAAAACCAGAACAGTACAAGAAATACTCCCACACAGGGCTTTTAATGTCCTTGTAGCTTGATTAACAACCTGTCCATCCAATCAGTTAAAAACTCAACCAACACAGACCCCTTCTATTCATTGGTATAATTACAATGCAGCATCCAGGAGAATCAAAATGGTTGCAGGTGACAGAATCTCTCTGGTACATATAACTATCAACTTTACCCAATCTTAAGATTACACTAATGGCTTTTAAAGAAGACATTATCAGGGAAGGCCCTCACAAGAATTATTCACTACTGATATTGATATCAGATGAAGTGAAAATAGCTAGACCAGCACTAGAAACCATCTCAGTTTTGTCAGCGAAAATTCAGCTATTAAAAGCCAAAAGCAGTGCTTGCATCTCCCTCCTCCTCTGAATTCTATCAGGTAAAGATTTGAGAACGAAATTAAAAGTTTAAGGAACCCTTCTTGAACACATTCAGAATTTTCTGTGAGGTCTAGAAAGGATTTTGAGCGGTCATCATTACTTAGCAAGGGTAATTTAGAGGCAGTGAAAGTGGAAGCAAAAGAGTGAGCAACAAAATATAAAATCCTGTAAGACTATAATTTATAAACCAAATCAATCAACCTGCACAACAAAGGCCCCTTACATATACAAATCAGTACTAATTGCTCTTTTGCAATGTTTCTAAATTTTGATTTTAGCTAAATGTCAGTCTCTTTCAAACATGTAGTAATGATGTTAAAATCACCAGTTTCTCCTGCAATCAACTTCAACACCATCTTTATTAGAAGGGTCCCAGAATGAACACCTGAGCAATTTGTCCTCATCAGAACAAACTGATGTTTGTGCCAAGGGGAAACAAGGGAAGGAGAGAGGCCCACTCCCAGCCTACACAAAGATGCCAGGCATGTTCCCACAAGCCAGGGCAGGCTGCCTAAAAGTTTCCAAGGCTTCATTTTATTTCAGTAGACTCCTCTGTTCTCCTAGAGACAATTTTCCCAGAGCAGAACAGTGCAATCAGTCTGGTAAAAACATGGCTGCTCTGTTAATGAGATGACATACTGAACCATTCCATGAAATATGCACTGTCCTTCCCAACTCAGATGTTCAGCTGCAGGTGGAATTCCCACTGCACAACTTCTGGAAAAATGAATATAGCACAAGGAGATAAGGTACAGAATCCTTGCAATGCAACGCTAGCAGATGAAAGGTTGTCGTTTTGTTTTTAAAGACACACTCCTGACTGATCACTACCATGCTTTTATTTTTCCACATCTTGAAGCAGGTGAAAGGAAATGTCCAGGGATGAAAATGAGCCAAAAACAGTATCCAAAAGACAAACTAAAGCATTTTGCTCACTTGACAGGACTCAACCACAGATGCTACAGGATAATCGTCCTTCCAGCATATTTAGCCTGGAAGTATCATCCTCAGTACCACCCATTCCCCTCTACCAGACCTCTGTGGGCTCCTACCACTGGCAGATGTGGATAGACTGTCTAAATATCCTTTTGGCAAAGGGCATGAGTACATGGAGTGCCAAATAATCTTCCTGTGTGCTGCTCTCTAGCAGCTGTGCTGTGGTGTGGCATTTCCTAGAGATCTGCGTTTCTCCTATTTCAAGTTTTAAGGCATGAAAAAACTAAACTCCTTAACCCAAAGATTTCAGCTGAGTTGAACACAAAATTCAGACTGAGAACGTGCACAGTAAAACTGTTTAACCTTTGTGTCAAAGCTTTCTGAAGCTCAGAGTAATAACAAGCTTGTTTGTTCATTACTTAGTTAGTTAATTAGTTAGTATGAAAGAGAGCCGGGAAAAGTAGTTGTATAATTGTGTAGAGAACGTATTCCATGCTTCACAGTAACAACCCCCACAGTTTATATGTTTTACCCTCATGTTTTGCCAGTTTGAAGAAATAAGATTGATCCATTTTTTCTTTCATACCGCATAGCAAAGTCAAATAAAGCTGGCCACAGACTATGTATTTATTTCCTGTATTTACACCTACCTGACATATCAGGTGGAGATGTGCACATAAAAATCTGTCATTTCAAAGGGCTTTGGATATTACAGTACATATATCCTGAGAGGTAGCCACATTTGGAAAAAGAATTTGCAGGACATTTTTTCCTTATTTTCAGTGTCCCCCAGCTGATCATAGATTAGTGGTTTAGGTTGGAAGGGACCTTTAAAGACCATCTCATTCCACAGCCCCTGCCATGGGCAGGAACACTTTCCACTAGACCAGGTTGTTCAAAACCCTGTCCAACCTGGCCTTGAACACTTCTAGGGATGGGGCAGCCACAACTTCTCTGTACAACTTGTTCCAGGGCCTCACCACCCTCACAGTAAAGAATTTTTTCCTGGTATGTAATGTAAAACCTACTCTCTCTCAGTGTGAAGCTGTTCCCTCTTGTCCTAGATGCAGTGCTCCATGTGGGGTCTCACCAGAGCAGAGCAGGCAGACAGAATCACCTCCCTCGATTAATTAAGAGGAAATGACACTGTGCTTGATTTTATCCCCAATAATCCAACTTTGATCCTAAAATTATGACAAACACTATAAACATACTAGCCAGCAAGAAACTTTGCTACAACCCTACTGACTGCTGTCCAGTCTTCAGAGTACATTTGCCTTACACCTCTCCATGATCCTTTGTAAGTGAATGCTAAGTGGAGTAAATGCAGCTCAGAAATGTAATGGCACAGAAAGCATCAAGGTTACAAATGGAAAGTGAGGCTGGAACAGCTCAGTCAACTTCAATAACCCCTTGGCTACAAGCACAGTGAAGAGGCTAAAGAGACAATGTGCACACAAGCTCTTGGAAAGCCTTTACTTACCAACTTCTTACTAAAAGATTTCTGAGATTCCTGGGAGATGTTAAGTTTCTTTTATTATAATACAATCTGTTAGCAAACAACACAAGCTATCTAAAGGATGACTACATCCTTTATATATAAGATATATCAAATATATATAGATCTTTGTCTTCTATGCAACAATTATACTAAAAGTGAAATATCTTCATAAAAACAAATAAGTAACTTCCCTTTCACTAAAAACGAAAACAAACAAAAAAAACCAATCCCTACAAAAAAAACCCCAAAACAAACAAACCAAAAAAAAAAAAAAAAACAAAACAAAAAACCCCCCAAACTAGTTATTTCAGATAAAAATAGAGTCTCTGCCATAGCAAAGTTCACAAGCAGCCTGTATTGGTTGAACCTAGCAAGGAACAGTATGATTTTAGACATATATACCCACACATATGCCCTGCCTTTCTGTTAGCATTTACAATCTAAACTTTATATTGTATTTTTGCCAAAAAAACCCTACAGTTAAACTCTGAATAGAGTTTAATTAATTAATTTAGCTTTTAATTTCTGCTGGTTAATTTTTTTGGTTGTTTTTTCTTTCCCCCACCTCCCTCACTACGATAGAATCACAATAAAGACCCATTTTAAATATCAATTTAGCAATTCAAATTTAAATGCTACAAACTTGGACTGAAACAGTACTGTTTCAGAGGAATTTTGGACTGTATTCACAGAAAGTAATTAAACCAGCAATTTGTAGAGCAGATAATTTGTTTTCAAAGGTAAATAAAGGTGAATCTGTGGTTATATGGGCTGTGAAGGGATATTTCATTCCTTATCTACATAGAGAGATGTTCTCCCCTTGTTGACAGAGTAATATTGTTGCAGGGCTCTGGAATGTGTAGGAGTTTCAAAAGAAGCCAGTTAAGTGGTAGATTTGCTGAAATCATTCAGACCATGATAAATATTTACCCATAAGTTTAATCACACATTGTCTGACAAGCCAAAAGTACAGCTTCTTTTGAGATAGCACTAATGTGAACATGCACCTAATTTATAATAAAAACTACCCTTAAACTTTGAAAAAGAGGCAGGAAAATGCTGCTGCTATGTTGTGAAAAACACAGGGTGTAAGGAAATGTATTATTTGAAGGGAAAAGAGCTTCTTGCAGCCTGGGTAGATCCTGATTTCCAGTTGTTTTCCAACTTTACACCAGCATTGCCTTCTTGACTTCACTGTCAATTCATGGCAACAAAAAAGAAACAGTACACAATAAAAACCAGCTACCACCACTGTAATAAAAGGAGGATGTTTCTGCATTAGGATGACACTGCTAAGGAACATTCAACTCAATGAAAGTTAATGTTTTTCCTTCAGTTTTCTGTAAACATATTCTAAAGTTATGTAGTGGCAACAAAAACAAAGCTGTCTGAAAAATTGCATTTTAATGACTTAGTGATATGATCATCATTCTCATTCATTTTTTGATTTTTGTTTTTCACCACTGAGTGAGGAATAAAAGACACAAATTTACTCTACTATTGACTATTGGATTCCTTAGCGCTGAAAGAAGAGACACATCACATAATACACAAGTCTGTAAACATGGAAAGAGCATGACACTGCATGATGCTGGTGCTACTAAAGAGTTGGGGTTCACTTTCCTTCCAAAAACACAGAAGAAAAAGTATACTCCAGTTCTTTAACTTTTATACTTTGGCAAAAGAGACCAGACCAATAAATAAGCTGTATAAATTAAGCCACAAATGCTACCTAGGTACAAATATAGTCTTTCATTTGTCATTTAGCCCAAGACTTACTTCCTCCTCCAAGATTTCTTTTTATTATATTTCTGTCTATCTTATTGCAAGTTATCAAGTACTACCTTCCCAGATAACTGCAGGCACCCACAGTATGGTGTCCTGTGGTTTTCCCCATCTGACAGATATTACCCCTTCAGGATTCTAAGCAAGAAAGCAGGGTAGGAAAATAAACAAAAAATACAATAAAAATAATAAAAGGCTGTACTAAATTTTCAACTTCTTTTAGGCATTATGTACTAACACATTATATAAAGCCACAACACAAACAATGACCTAAAATCTTGGCAACAGAACATGGGGGGAAGTATCATTTCCTACTAACAACAAAGCAATTTCAGATTTAGCTTCTATTTTCCTACATTTTATTTTAAAAAATTGGGTTTACTGTAGTCGATATATGTAGGTGTAACGGTCAGTAATCTACACATTCCCAGTTTGGGGGTAGAAACTGAGACATTTATTGATCACTCACATTAAAATATATAGAACCAAGGAACGGGGTATGTTAATGAGGAGGTAGGACATGTTAATGATTTGTGTTAACTAGGGCTTGGGAAGTCCAGTCACTATATTTCATCATAGGGTAAGCGTTTCTCCACATCAAGA
>JAWWMP010000002.1:856698-884153 GCA_035047865.1 Dendrocincla tyrannina
ATGATTTGTGTTAACTAGGGCTTGGGAAGTCCAGTCACTATATTTCATCATAGGGTAAGCGTTTCTCCACATCAAGACCACGTGAAGAGCGGGAACAAAGGGTTTCTAGATATCTTGCCACATCTTGTAAAGTCCTTCCATATCTTGAAGGGGAGACAGGGCTAATACACATAGATAACTGTAAACAGTCCTAGTCCTCGAGGCATCTTCTCCTGGCAGGCTTCTGTCTTATCAGAAGGAAGGAACTTCTCTCAATTTCTGTTGCCCAGGGTTTGCCGAATAATACCTTCAAGTCTCCATCTGTTAATAAGTGATATTCTTCCCCAACATGTAGGTTGCTGTTATTGTGAACATAGTCATGGTTCTGCTATTTTGCTAAGTGTGTACCTGTGATGGTTGGATGAATAACAGAAGCTACATCCACAACTTTTACCTCAGTCAAAGCAACTGTACTAGTTCTTGTGCTAAATTATTAAGAACAGTGACCATCTGCATTCACAGATGTGCAGAACAGATTGTACTTCAATTTTGAGAAGGAATTAATGGTTTTGTGTACTCCAAATTTCATACCTGTATTTTAAAAGGAAAAAAGTCTGAAGAAGTAGACCCTGATTTGGTGTTGCAATACTGCTTTTCATGTACCTACCATCCATTTGACCATTACTACTACTACACATTTGTTGTTTTGATCCCTTTTTCCTGCCTCTTATCCTATGCCTGTTTTTTCTTGAAGTTCACAATTATTTCTTCTCTCAGTAATGTTTGCAAAATTAGAAAATAGATTTCTTTTCTGAACTAGTGTTGTTGTTATTTAGTCCCTCATAAATGACTATTTACCAGGATGCTCACCCCAAAAACACAGGCAGAGCTTGGTAAAGCAAAAGGGGTGGCTGATCTTTTCCTGTAGGGGTATAGTGAAGGCCAGAAACACTTCTTCAAGGTATTACCTGAATCCAGACTTTGAAGATGGCCATAATTTGTGTGCACTTGAAGTACAGCTTGTGCTCAGGGGACTGGGGATCTAGGAAGAGGGCTGGGCAGTGCAAAGTCTGTTTGAGATCCTGTCAAAGCTACCAGAAACAAGAAACATTTTATTTGGTACTTCTATTCTACATAACCTCTAATTCTTATTGTGCACAAAACACATGTCCGGATTCCCATTCTCATGTACGATAGATAAATTTGTGTATTATAAAGTTTCATGTGTGTCAGCATGTATGCAATTTTTTTTTTTTTTTTTTTTACCAAACCACTTTTCAAATATTAGAAATAAGCGTGGTGATTTTCTGGACCATGACTCAGTCTCCCAGAACACAGTTATTAACAGTTAAAGGAGGACACTTCAGCAAATCAGCACTTAAGAGAAGCACATATGGTTCTGCCTTCTGCCTGGTCCCACACTGCCAACAGGAAGAATACAAACTTGATTTAATGTTGGCACTTAATAGGAATCTCTTTTGTGTTAGCAGAACCTTGTTGCCTCATGACTCCAAACTCACCGTAGTCTCTTCCAGTAAGGACACGCATATTCATGAGAAGCAGTGAAATACCCAGAAGAATTCGATGGGACAGAAGCTCTCTTTTCACTGAGAGTGGGAGAGGAGGCTGCTTTCCTCCTGGCCCACAACCCATCCAACTCCAGTAGATGAAGCTGCACTGACTTATCAATCTTACCTTCCCATACATTAACAACAGTTAATGAAATTAAACTCTTTGATGTAACCTAATCTTTCCCAAGAATAGCAGAGGGAGGAAAAAAAAGCATACCTTTAAAAATACTTTCAGCGACGCTTTACTCCCTTAATGCTTCTGCAATTGAAGCAGCAAAGTTGATCACGCAACTAAACCCCTCCTTGGTTCAAAAGACCTTCCAAGTGCCACCAGTTCCAGAAAAGGCTGGGTCTGCACCATCATGACCTCCTAGCTCTTAAACTTTCCTATGCCAAAGCAAGATGCATCAGCCGTATGAAAACACTAGCAGGGGAAGATTTCTTTTAAGAACTGCAAATAATCATAAACTCAAAAAGTCTTTGAATGAAAAAGTTGAGTGACAACTTGTAACAGTTTTGTAATCCAATATTACTCTCTAGGGATGATTACCATAAATGAACTTTCTGTACAAACATTAATTAGCAATGGAATCCATATGACTGGAGCATATAAAAGGTTTTATGTAGAACTGATAATATATGAAGATGTCTTTCTCCAAGTTTCCAGAAGAACAAACTTATTTTTACAAGTTCGCAGTTGATAGCTGAGATTTGAAAGAAAGGAAATTCTATGCAGAAACACATTAATATTATTTAAGTTAGCTCACAGGTAAATATCTTCCTTTATCCCTCTTCTTTTAAATAATCAACTTTAAATATTTATGATCCACCAAAGGATTTGTGAAGCTGAGGTAAGCCTTCTAAACGTCTTTATAATGCCATTTGATTTGTCAGAATTTTTAAAATAACATGAAGAAAATGAAGGAATTTCCATTCACACCGGCTCAGTGCCTTAGGGTTCCAAGATCCTTAATACTGTGGCTGAGTTTGCAGCTTTGGAGCTGTCATAGGGGAGTTCAAAATTTGAGAGGCTGCAGGCAAATGTATTGGCTATCACTTAAGTTCTAATAAGCCCAGTTCCCTGAAGACTTCACACACTGCATAGGGGAAAAAAGTTATTTAATACAAGAAGATAAGCTACACCAAAATCATTATTCTCTGTAACCTGACTCAGACATGACTTCTCTAGTATATTCTGTGAGTCACATTTTATATGTGTCCCAGTTCTAATTAACACCTCTGGCAATTACTGATTTTAATCTTGCTGTACTATTTTAGCTCAAGTCCAAGCTGCTTAAGAGTTATTTTTTTCTCTTTTGTTTCCCAAATTAATTAACAGTTGCTGCTGTCTTGCCAACGGACCACATTTTCCTTGCTGCTGCTTCACCATCCCTACACAAAACTCTGAATTCCAGTGATTTGATCATGCTGGCACAGTTCACATTGGTCCTGAATGAAAACATACATTTTAACAGTTTGTACCTATCTGAAATAAATCACCTGCATGGAACTACTACAGTAATGCTGTGGGTAAAGTCTGCAAGGCATGGACGTGGTTTTCATGCACTGGACAAAGACCTGACTGTTCCTTTCCCTGTGGACACTATCACACCTTTTTCCATGTACTTTTTGTATTCCTTTGGAAAACAGACCAAAGCTCTCTTGGATCCTCAGTTCCACTTCTGGCTTAAAGCTTGCTCTTAGGTATTCCCTACCACTCACCTGATTTGCACTGGACAAGCACCACAAATATGCATCCAGCCTCTTGAGAGACTAAGACGTTTTAGTGTAAAGTGTCTCATTTAGGCACTATTCCATTAACACTTTGTCCATGGGGAGGGAAAATGCTAAGAAACAGGTAGAGCAATGGTAGAGCTGGTATAAACCTTTTTAGACACTACAGTTAAGAAGATGTATCTTTCTTAAAAAAAAAAAAAAGGCAGAGAACATGCAGGTCAGACAAGATAAAAACTCAGTTACTACAGCTCACTTAATTGCTTCATTCTGCACAGTTCAGACTTGAAGATACGAAAATAATCATAGGAGTCTCTAAATATTTTCAAGTTAACCAACTTACAAATTATCATTAAATCATACATAATTAGTTTCTGCACAGTGGCTAGCTCAAGGAGCCAGCACAAGTTCTCAGACCTCAGCAGTATTATTCAAATGTCACTGTGAACCCACAGACTGATGTTCTCAAGAAAATTCACCATGGACAAGAAAAAGAGATAATCCCCAAGTATGGGTCATTTAATCTTTTCTTACACCTGCATAACAATCACTGCCAATGCACTCTGCAGACCTTCTTACGAAGCTGCACAGAGACCTACTACAGGTATTAAGGTTACAGGAGTAGACTTGAGACCTCATCATCTTCTTTCTCACTCCGGGAAAATGAAGACACCAAAGTTACCTTATAAATATTACATAAACCTCGAATGAAAACCAAGAGCTGCTCAGAGTCAAGCCTTAACTTCTGATGACTAAGTTAGAAATCTCTTCTATGTGTTAAGAAGAATACTTTTGTGCAATGGCTCAGCCACAGAAGCTCCATGGCCCCTGAGGGAAGAAGGGACTATCAACCTCCCCTTCTCTTCTATCTGTCTTGCTTGTCCTTTTTCCCTCCACTACAAAGACTGACTTGCTGCCCTGGAAAGGTTTTTGAAGTTGAAACTTTACTACAATTTTTCCCTTGTTTGATACAGAAATCTCTGACCTCCCCCTCTTCAGGACTCTCTTCCTCACTCACATACTCCTTGGATCTATGAGAAGATGGCTCTGAACTCCTCAACAAATTCTCGTTTTAAAACTCTGGAATTAGGAGTTTGGGCTCTCCCCTCCACATACCCCATGTTAATATAAATAAAGGCTTAAAAACCTAGAGCTAATTTAAAGCAAATAAGGAATTTAGACCATCTCAGATGAAGAAGTCTTAAAGTCTTTTAAGACTGTTGTAATCCACCCATCATAAGGAATATATTCAGTATAACTATCTTAACAAATTAATTTTTTCTAGGGTTTTTTAAAATATTCTCTTGGGTAATAAATTTCAAAATTCTTTATTCTGTCCATCTTTCATTGTCTTATGACCTTAGCCAGTTGACTTCATATAGAGAGGAAGGAGCAGAGGTATAAATGTGAAAAATATAATTTAATATATATTATATTAGAAGACAGAAACAAAGATCTGGATTTAGGGAGAAGCACATTTAAACCAGAAATATATGAAACAGGATTATGTCTCTAGGGCAAAATCAGATTGTTCCTTTCTAAGCACTGCTATTATATATACAAATAGAATGATTGCAGTGTGATGGAGGAAAGAGAGAGGAAAACAACAATAGACAAACATATTTGTCAGATAGAGGAAAGAGAGAGTAAAATGACGACAGACAAACGTATTTGTCAGATAGAGCTGTGAGGTTTCTACATATGCAGTTAAGAGAGGTGTGTTGCTTAAGTGTAGACCTACACATATGTAAGAGCTGTAGGTGTAACTGTTTGCAACCATCTCTAAGACGAACTAATACAAGCAGCTCATTATTTCTATGTACCTACATGCCACTTAAAAAACTTCTTAGCTACAAAGAAGAGTTGTATTTGCTCTAATTGTCAGTTATGGTCCATAGGCACAATATTGTCTTTATTTCTTTCTTATGAATGTTTTTCCATAATTTCATGTTGGTATCATTTCTAATCTATCTGTAATAATCTTGCTTTGTTTAAGAGCTTGCAAAGTTATTAGAAACATATTAGCAAATTGAAAATTTCTTCCAGTTTAGATTCCCACTGCAGGGGAATGAGTTAAAAAATAATATTTAGTAAATATTAAATTATTAACATGATAAACTGAGGAAGAAAACTATAATTTTTTATTTCTGATTTTGTTGCCATCATGTCTTTAGTTCCAGATAAGAAAATATTTTATCACTTCTCTCATTATATGAGGCTTACCCTCCTTACCGCCCATCTCCTTCATGAACCTTTGCTTAGACAAAATACTTGATGCACATCACATTGGTGATTATCCTTCTAGAACTAGAAAAGTCTTTTAATTCTCCAATAACTACCAAAAGGTGAATTATGCTTTTTAATAATCTGAACTAAATCCTCTGAACTCAAATAAGGAAAAAATTGGTCCAAAAATATTCAAATAACTTCATTCATGCTGGCAGAAGTGTATATACAAGCTCTAACAAATTTCTACATGAGTCTGGTTTTTTTTTGTTTTCAAAAATAGCTCCCAAAACATTGCTGATTTCTAGGAAATCTTTTTTGCAGCACTCTATGGTGCTAAGAACCTAACAGAGTCCTGAAGTGAGTTTTGCTGAGACAAAGAGAGAATGCCATCTCACTAATTAGAAGTTGTTCTATCATTTAAGACCTTAGAAGTATTTTCAGGCTGTTTAGCAATTAGGGAAAAACTACTGAACACTACTGAAAAAGTTATAAATAGACTGCTTGACTGCATTAAATTATTAAATAATCCATCTACTGCATGGCAGCTGTATAGTTCCACTAATCCAGCTTCCTCCACTTTCACAGTAGAAAAACTGTACAAATTTGCTGCTTCTCAGTCTCACATGTAAAGGTTTTATAGGGGGAAGACTATAGAACTAAAAGCAGAGGAAGGTACAGTTAGCAAAAACCCCCTCACATCAGCCCACTGATGTGGTCGTGCCCGAGGTAAAGCCTCTGCAACCAGTGCTGGAAGAAAGCAAACCTGAGAGCATCCCGACCACTCAGCTTTAAGGGAGCAGTCCCTGGAGTGATGCATCCCCTGGACTGTTCCCAGTCTTTGTTTCAGCATGGACCAGAGGGATTCAAAACAAAACCAAAAGCCTCATCTTACAGTTAAGTAATGCAAATGATCAGGGTTCTGCCCATGTGCTCTCTAACCTTGTTAACACACTGCAGACACAGCTCAAGTTTCTCAGAGAAGCAAAACCAGACAGAAATTAAGAATTTCTCATGTGAGAAGTCTTCTTCTAAAGATACTGCACTAAAGCAGTAGTTCCCTGTGAAACAATTTACAGTAGTGCCACTACGTAGTGCTGTATTAATTTGTGAATGTACATGATGGGGGTTTTTTTTTAGATACTTATTCTGCTTTGGTGCAGAAATTAAACACTGCCCAGCTCTGTTCTGTTCTGGGAATATAAACTAGGTCTTCTCTGATTTCAGTAATGCCAAGAAATTCTTGGATTTTACACTGGCAATCTTTCAAGGAGAGGAAGTCAGTGATTTATAGGAAAAGACAGCTATAAAAAGCTCCTGCTTTCCTCAGTTTTAATCGACTACAGCACCATTGGCCTTTAAGATTTACTTCCCCTCCAGATAAATTTTTAAGATACAACATGCATTTTGCAAAGTGCAGACTAGACTGCATCTGTTTGTTTCCTCATTTCTCTTCACAGAGAAAACCTTAAAAAGACATAATGAGAATGTAGAAAATATAGCCATGTCTGTGCCAGTGAAGCCCAAATCTGCCTGGGATGGCATTTCTCTGGCCTTAACATTTCCTATCAAAAATGTGGATCATCACGCTGCAGATGCTGCAGTACATCTGACACTCAGTATATCCATTGCATATATTTATATGTATATATATGCAAGGCATGAGGCCAAGTCTGCAAATCCCTCTTACCAGGCAAACTGTTTAATACTGACATTAACACCAGGGAACATCTCCTCAAACTATGTCAGATACTTTTATCTGGAATAGTGAAATTATGTACTGTTCTGGCTCACTGGGACATGGGAAGCTCAGATCCTCAGAGAAAACCCTAGTCCAAAAGAGGAGCAGAACCATTCTCACCCATAAACCCAGATGTATGCATAAACTACACGCATTCTGAATAATGCTGCACCCTATAAAGCCACTGAACTCCTTTTTCACCTGTTTGTGCTGCTCCTCAAAGAAATTTCAAGCTGGTATAATGCAAATGCTGTCCAGAAGGGACCAGGGGTTGGCCCTTCAAAACCACTTTAGCTGTGCCTTTCTCTATGCCGTCTCTTGGTACAGAAATGTCTCCTTAATTATTTCTGCTGAAATTAGCAGTATTTGCCTTCAACATTGTGAAGCAAAGGGTTTGGTATGATATTAAGTAAATGATCACACTACAGAGAAATGCCTGTGTACAGCATGCAAGTGATCACAGAGCCATCCAGTGGACCAGGAGGAAAAGGAAGGAAAAGTCATCTCAAAAAGGGAGCTGAAGTTATATATAGAGAATCAAAAATCATTCCACTCTATTGTATGTTTCCCTATATTTATCTTTAACCAGAGTAGTGACTGATTAAAAAAAAAAAAAAAAGAAAACCATTGCTTAGAAAATGGGAAAATGCAGAACTGGAAATATGAGCAGACTCTGGAAAGATGTTAAAGGGCAAATTTTCCTAACCTATAGCTTCAGCTCCTTTTTCTCCTTCCACAGTAAAAATTGGAAGAAAGGGATTTTTCCCTCCTTTCGTAATGCCCCAAAGCTATTCTCATCCATTTCTCCCTCTGTCATCTTATTTTTACACTGAAAACTCCTTCATGGATGAAATATTCATACCCAATTATTCTTGATCAGTCTTCACCTACCTCTACACTCTCAATATCAGAGGCAAAACAAGCTTTCTTTAAATAGCTTTTTCCAATGCAGAGCCTACATTTTATTTTAATATGAAACAACACACATTTTAACTAGCAAGGCACAAGAAGCCCCATACACTTCACAAATATTTTTTGCCTAAACTCCTCCCTTCTGACATATTCTCATTCTTTTAAAAAAAGAGCATTTATTTTTACAAACCATGCAAGAAAAAAGGGTTTTCTGTAATGGAAATCATGTTCAGTTAATGGACAAAGAAGGTGAAATAAAAGGGCACTACTCGAATTATAGAAACATTTACACTAGAATTTAGTTTTCATGCCACCTATTTTATCATTTTTATTTCACATTAAACAATGTGGTATTAATTTTTGCCTTGTCATACAGAGAATTGAGATCAACAACGATTTCTTTTGCTTTGGAAGTTTGAGATTTTTATTGGAACTGTCAGAAATTTTTAAGTAATCACCCAAGACTTTGTCATGTCTACAAAAGAGGACACAGAAGGGACTTGTAGTTGATTAGATATCCTGATGGGGAAAGATCTGTGTGTAGTCCCTGGATGGTACACATAGGCTAGTAGTATTGATGGTCCCAGATTATGAGAGGGACATGATTTACTTTACTACAGTATCCAAACACCTTTCTAGATACTGTGGGCAAGAAACAAAAATACAACTCACCATTCTGCTAGAACTGACAGTTCCCACCAGTGTTCCTGAAATATTACTGAAATAAGCTGCAGTTATAATTAGATCTGTTCTCCAGGTTACCCTGCCTTTCCAGAGCATCACATTAGCTCACCTTTGACAAAATAAATGGCAATGCTTTTGCCTCAACCTGAACTTGCAAATTGTTCAAGCAGCACGATTGTTAACACAAAATGAGCATTTTGGAGGCGTGATTGAAGTGTTTTGACCTTGATACGTTCCTCCATATGGAGTTATCCTTGCAGGTCTACTGCTATGTTCTTGGTTGAGAAGAAGAGTTAAAACAGTGAAAGTAACAACTAAGAGATATGAGTATCTTTCAGCTGATCCATTGACACGGATCAACTGCACAAAGATGTCTCCATACCCCCTCCACACTACATAGACCTCCACACCACTTCCACACTACATCACATGCACTACTTAATGATGTAGTTGCCAGAAACAATCCTAAAAAAAATATCCTACATAAAAGAAGCTGGCTTTATTCCTTCATTCCTTGATTAAACAGAATCCTGCTATACTTAAGCAAAATTCTTGGGTTTAAATGCATGCAAAGGGGGAATTTCAGTTTGCAGCAAAAAGAGAGTCCTAGAAATAAAACTGGAACAGGTGGAACAGGACCATTCATTGTAGGCCATGTATCCCCATTCTAAGCATATGGTATGAAATTTCCACGATGGGTATATGCCAGAGTAAAACAAGTAATTTGTATTAAGGTATATGCCAGATGGCTAAATAGAATTGGTGCCACCTGATTACAGAACAAACAGGAGTGATATTGATATATTATTTCTGCACAGCTCATGGGTAAATTCTAATTGTGTTTTGCCTTTTTAAGATAAAATCTGGGTCTTTCCTCTATGACATGTCTGCCTCACAAGTCCCCAGAGAAGCACTGCATTTCTCTCTCACATATTTTGAATACTATTTTAAATACTGCTTGAAAATTATATTAATACTTTTTATTAAATTGACATATTAGTATGTTATTTATCTAATCATTGAAAATACATGGAGTGGATTAAGGTATAGGTGGTACTTAGTGAATTGACTATTTTATGCAGTTTACTCTTAGTTACATTTAACGAGCAAATATATAGTGCGTTTTGATGCAATTGTTTCAATACCATTATATACTTGTTATCTATTGTGATTATACCCACAGGTATCTCATTTTAATATATGACTTAGTGATAATTAATTTCAATGGACATCTGTGATGGTTCTGGAGCCACTTGGATAGGCAGAAAAAGCTGCAATGTGTTGGAAGGACTCATGAACTCAAAGGGAAAAACTCAGCAGTGTTGCCTGACCCTGCGCGTCTCTGCCTAAAATATGGATGGCATTCTTTCTCCTTTAGGATTGCTCTTCAGTACTACAGTATGCTGAAATGAATAGGATTTCTGAATTTTAAAATATAGAACAAAAATTCACTTGACAATATCACTTCGGATGTTGTTTCAGTGGCCATTTTATTGTGAAAACAATAGTAATAATTCTTCATATTAATTGAAAGAGAATCATAGCCAAAATGCCTAGAAGAGGTCAAGAAGTCATCTTGGGTTTCCAAGATAGATACTAGCTACACTCGACTTGATTCTGCAACATACTCTTCCAACCCTTAAGCCACTCCAGGAACTTCTAAGTACTTCAGTCCAATTGTTGCATTTTCTAACATTTCATTCTACAATACAAAGCCTAAACTAGGACCAAGTGTATATACACCCTTGAAACTGTGGACAATTGCTGTAAGAGGAACACAGCACAATTAAAGTAAATGTCCTAAATGCAGTACCCCACATGTAATGTTTCCTTGCAGAAATATACAGTGTGAGTGAATGTCATTTTCTCCTATTAAACAAGACAAATGAGCAATATAGCCACATTGCTGTACAATCAGCTTGTATCAGAGTGTCTCTATTTCATCAAATGAACATGAACCTTTATAAAAGCTCAATACTTAATTCAAAGGAATTAATGGGGCAGTTGTATGTATTTCACATAAGTTTAAAATGTATTTATTTTCAAATCAGGGGGACCTGAATTAAAACAAATGGAACATTTTTTTTAAATATTTTTTTTTCTTTTTTTAATCCACTACTCTCACAGGAGAAGAACATTTTTCATTTGTTGGGTGTGTTTGTTTTTTGGGTTTTTTCACATCTGGGGATTGTTTCTCATTTCATTTGTGTTAATGTCAGAGAAAAAGATCAATATGGCAATATATATCAAACTTCCTCTCATCGACAGAGTCAAAGAAAGTCACGAAGCAGATTTACACTTCTGGCAGAAAAACAAGCTGTAATGGAAACTGAAGTTCACCTTACTGGAGAAAAAAAGAGACTTCCTTATATATAAATAAGACAAAAGCATGTCTCAAAAGTACAACAATAATATAAAGGAAGGATGATGAACAAGATTCCTTTGTAAAGAACTGGAAGTGGTTTCACAACCCTCTTCTATATAAAGAAAACATTTTGCATCGTATTTGGACTGTTATTGAATGCTCAAGATCCACCTTTTCATAGAAGTAAGGGTAAACACAACACAAAATGTATCCTGGTTTTTCTGCATTTAGCAGTGGTTAATATGCAAAAAACTTCAAAACAAAACAAAACAAACAAACAAACAAAAAATGCAGGTTTTTTTAAAAAAGATTTACACATTTTAGTAACGCATATGTGTACACCAAAACATCTTCCCACACCTTGCCAGCTTCCCATTTTAAGGGGTACTTGTTCTCATTGCTATTCACTAGAATCATCTTACTATTCCAGACAAATATTATAAGAAAAACATAAAATATGTCAAAGGAAATAATCAGTCACATAATAATAACATTTATTCTTTTTCAAGTACAGTAAGAGGGCAATAGGTAGCTGGTATATACAAGTTTCTGCAGGGAAACACAGCGGCAATTGTTATTCTTGCCTCTCAAAATAAAATTATTCCAAAAGGGTAATTGTAGAATCAACTATCCAAAAAACCACAGGAAACTCCCTTTTTCCTCATTATATGTTATGATACAGATAAAAGAACAGTGTAAAGCTCCTAAAATGGTAATACAGGCTCTTCAGAGAGAAAACACATGAAGAATGTTGGATATCCTTAACATCCCACACACAAACTCATACAAAAGGATTCTTCCACTTCCCTTTAATTAGAATTAGAAACACAGGGTCCCCCAAATTCCTTCCCACCACATGCAATACTGTAGTTTCCACTACAGACTAGTGCAACAGTTTACCTTTGGAGGGGAAGTACAAGAAGCATCTTCACAAACAAATAAGATACAACCTGCCCATGGAGAAAAATTGCTTTCAGTCCTAAGCACTTAGTGATTGATTTACAACATACCATTAGTTATTTGATATCCTTTATGAAAATTGCATCCCAGTGCAACTGCAAATTATTAAACTACATCAATAAATATATGCTCCCTTTTTCACTCATTTATCTTGCTATAACACATACAGAAATTTTAGGTAGGAAGTCCTCTGATTAAACAACTAAAATGTCCTTCTTGCCCCACTGGAAAAAAAGAACCTGGGACTGGCTGACATCTTTTACACCCCAAGTTCATCCTGCTGCCCTGGCAAACAGCACAACTCAAAAAGCTTTTATTGCCCTTATCAGTCCCCACTTTAGAAAGCAATTTATTTATTCCCTTCCACCATTCCCTTAGCTTTGATAGTCCAGTAAACTGAATTCAAACATTGCTGCTTGTATTTGAAAACAGCACTGAAAAAAACCTATTTTTTGGAAAGCATTATCTTTTCAACCAGATATGAACACAGGGTCCCCTTCAACAGGCACCTGGGTGCGTACAAAGTGTACTTGCACAGCAAAAGGCAAAACACCAAAGTGCAAAACACCTTCATCTTTAAAACCAGCATTTCCTACAAGGTCTTAGACCCTAGAGAACAGCAATTGAAGTAGCAGGGATAAGGTGGAAACAAAGGGATCTGAGAAATCATGTGTATTTAATCTTCAAAACACCATAAAAACAAAGTAAAACATCTTTCCATTTTAACTCAAAGCTGAATTTGTAAATCAGTGTTCTGCCCATTAAAAAACGTAAAGCTGAGAAAACCTACTTGTTGCCAAATCCGGATGGCGAGTCCAGAGACCAGGGGCTGGAATTTATTAAGACTTGCTTCCTTCAACAGCCACACCATTTACAAGTGTCTTTTATTTGTCACAGAAATCTAGGCAATGGGCAGAAAACCAAGCTTAAATACACCTCTGCCCCCAACAGGCATTGCATTGGCATTTGCTTCACATCCAAAGGAGCTCTCTTCCAAGAGTTTGCCTAAATTTCAAAGGGCAGCCAGTTTAAGTATCAAGAATTCCTTTTAGAATATATGGTATGACTGACACATAGAGTAAAATACTTTGTTTTGGTCAGATTTCCTCCACCTCACATACCAAATGAGACCCCTGAATGGCAAGATGATTTCCAAGTCCTCAATGCAGTGTGTGTCAAGGTCTTACAAAACACCGAGACGTGAAACAGAAGCACTGGCAAGGCACCAGCTCCTTGACAGAAATTACAGTAGTTTAGTGTTGTTTTGCTGATTTGTGAAAGAAGATTGCAGCCCCAGCTGCGGTGCAAGCTGCACCACACTTTCCACAGAGGGAAAGGAAAGGAGGCGCCTTTCAGAAAAGTTCTTCCGGAAGCATCACCATGTACAGGACACATTTCCGATCCTGCTGGAGCCAAGGTAGATAGCTCTGTAGGAATTACATGAATCCTTCAAATATGTCAGGGACAAAGAAGCCCTTACAAATTCTGCTGGGTTATCATTCTAGGTGTTTTAATTCTTTGTCCTGTTGGTCTGCAAAAATGGTAATGCAGATTTGTCTGGCTTTACTGCGGGAAGTGAAAGGCAATACATCACATCAATAGGAGTCTGTGCCAGTGATTCACAGATTGCACAAGGAAGGACATCTTCAAGAACAAACCAACCTCACTTGTGGAACCAGATGCTCACCTCTTCCTTGTTTTCATCATGAGTGGGTTAGTGGGGTTTTTTGTTTGTGAGGTTTCTTTGTTGTTGGTTTGCAGGGGTTTTTTTTCCCTAGAAGTATTTGGCAAACAAGAAACTCCTTCAGTACTAGTCAAATCTAGTAAGACCATATCAGGTTGAGGCAGTATTCTAGCTAAAAATAAAGTTGGAAGAATAAGGGAGCAGTGATACTGTATGAAGTTGTTTTAATATTACTTTTTCCTGTGAATCCATATATGGCAATAGGTAGAAACAAAGAGAAACAGAAAATACAATAGATTCAGCATGAACTGGCCAGAAAGAACATGTGATGGGTTTTCTTGGCCTTTTTGCTGTAACAATATATACAGTTGGTTCTCATCTAGACTAACACTACTAGTGTAACACTTTAGTGTAACACTACTAAAGTCAATATTTGATATTTTTCCATGAATTGTCATTGTTGCGGATGCAGGCAACAAACTCCTTGTTTACCTTATCTCCTCTTTTCTCAAATGAGAAAACTTCTTTTACATACTAATTCCAAAATGAAAATTTCCAGAGGCATGCAAAGGTAGAATCTATACTTTCTTATTCCAGAAGGGTATAACTGTGACTCAGGAGAAAAGTCCAAAACATCACAAAGAGTATTCCTTTCAAGGTCAAGTGGATCAACTTTAAGTTGAGAAATAGCAAGTAAGGGAAAACACTCTGCAAAACCACTTTCTCAAAATGAAAAGAATGTTCATTGTTAAGCCAGGTGTTTATCCCTGGTTATTAAAAATGCTAAACTTCATACTGAAGTCCACATTCACCATTATGTTGGTTATGAATGAAAATATTTATTTATGCATTGGACCATCCACTACTGTTCAATTAGTTCTCCATGTTGACACAAAAGTAATCCCAGAAATTAAAAGCCGTAATTTTAGCCTTTTCTTGTTAGAATGGCAGCAGCTCACGTGGGAGCAGCTACATTACAATCAGTACACAAAAGATTTCTCAAAACAGAAAACAATTTCTTTGTAATCTGTTTAAAGAAAAACAAATACATAAAATATACATTTTTTATTCCCTTATTATTTTTTAAAATTGTTTCTCTGGCCCTGCTTGCCTTACAATAATGTTTTACCTGATTCCTTATGTCAGATATATTACTGCTGTGTCACAAACCATGCTGTATTCCAAAGTAGATTATTGATGAATATTTGGTTAGAGATGAGAAAACAACACAGCACTGATTTTTGGAAAGCAAGGTCTGAGCAGAAGTAATAAGGCAATCTGCACAGGGCAGAGATGTGTTTTGCACTGAATCCATGGGTTGTCCAGCCAAAAAGGCAGGCTGAGACAGTATACAAGTGTTTTCAGACAATGAAACTTTAGCAATTTTTTTCTGATGTCAATAAGGGCTTTTGCTTGGGAATCAAAGTTTCACTGAAGTAAGCATGACATGCAGCTTAATATGTCACATTCTACATTTGTTAAAAGGAATGCACTTGCTGAATGGAAGCAGTTGGGAGAGGAAAACCTTATCTAGAGCTATACCCTTCCATCTAATCATAAATAGTGTGCCACTGAGGTTAATGAGATTTTTTTAAAACTATTACTTTGACACTTCCCCTTAAGATATTTATTCCATTTT
Source organism: Dendrocincla tyrannina (assembly GCA_035047865.1). NCBI lineage: Eukaryota > Metazoa > Chordata > Aves > Passeriformes > Dendrocolaptidae > Dendrocincla > Dendrocincla tyrannina. Next base: position 872,194 of record JAWWMP010000002.1, read on the forward strand.
TTTGCTGTTGAACTGAGGCAAAACAAATTTAATCCTCTGTATTGAATACAGTGTTGCTTTTATGGACAGACATAGAAGGAACTACCACTATTTTAAAGCAGTTCTTGTCTAAAATTTCCTCTTATTTGGAAAAAAGCTCACTAAAATTGCAATTCAACACATGCACACATTAAGCAAACATTGCCATTAGAGTACGATCACCAGCAACATAAAATAAACCAGCTGCCCCGAAGACCACTCCATTCTTTATTCTTGCACAAGGAGACAGAAACAAATGACTGTGATGAACTCACACCAAGGATAAATGGAATTCTCTCTTAACATTTATAAATTCAAAACCTGACATGCTCCAACACACTGCTTTCCCCTCTCTACTTTGCAGCATCCCTGTTTGCAATCTGCTGCTCCAGAGACTCTCATACTGTTTCCTAGACCTGTTCCTTAATGTCAGTGCAGCATTCAATGGTCAGGCTACAATGTGCTTATCTGAACTTGACATTATGAAATGGTAGTGCTTGGCAGGGAGGAGAGGAAAAACAGTTTTCCAGATGCTATACTTTGAGCCCTTTTCTAGGTAAATTGCAGGTATGTTCATAGCTAAAAAGCTTATTATTTTATCACAGGACTGCTTGCAAATGTTCAGTTTAGCCAATTTTACTTCAGAGTCAAGAAACAACTGTCCAAGCAGGCCATGCAATGTTCGTTCTATTTATTCTACTAGTTAAGATTTTGTACTGGACAAAAACAACAGACCAATAGTACAGTGCAAAAATTCTATATTCTATCAATTACATCATGCATTCACCCACCTGATTCCCAGTAAAATCCAACCAGCCGTCTGGGGACATACCACACTGCTTTTGAATTTGAAATAGATATTACCAAATATGTAAGAGAAAGGGAAAAAAACTCGGAAAGTAACTTATAAAATGTCTTCAAGGTCCACTGGGAGGGAATCTGTTCAATCACACATTCACAATGCTCCAGCATCATAGGATGCATCACTCAACAAGGCAGATAATTGCTTATAAGACATAAGCAGCCATATGTTTGAGAGCTTGAATAGAACAGAGGTACTTAGATGACCCCTGCAGAGAGCATACACATCACACATGATGTTTACTTGAAGTTTACTTAGAGCAATGCAATGACAAAAAAGCCATTCTAACATTTGATTGAAAATCAAGTTGCTAGCAAATGCTGGTTTGGTGGTACAGAACTGCAGATTTAAAACATTCCTTCTACTTACCCCATTACTTTATTCCGCATATTTAGATGTGGTAGGAAATAAACAGAAAAGGCAAATACATAACATCTAAAAAAATAGTTCAAGGACTCATTACAGCCAAGTGGGTGAGAGCTGTCTCAGTGAAACACTCCATTCCTCAAAATATAAAATACCTCCTCAGAAATTGTTGAGTTCACAATATGTATTCCATGTCACAAGATTTTTGTCCCCCTGGTGTCTCTACACAATATCCTAAAGGACTACTAAAATAATTTGTTTCAGAAACTAGACAAATCATCTGTATCTATTAGTCATGACAAATTTAGGCTTATTATCCACAGAGTGGATATTAAAAGTTCATCTTCATTTTTTTTAAATTACACCCTCCTCCAATATCACATGCACATGGTGTAAATCACACTTCAAATTCAAAATATGTATGGGAGAGGGCTTGCTCAGAACTCAAACCAGAAGCTGAGGCAGGCACTTGCCTACTGTGTCTGAAAGTCACTACAGTCACAAAGGAAATCAGTCTACCAACTCGTGTGAAATTACCTTTTGTTACTTATTTTGTCTGTCAGTCTTCATCGTAATAGTTTTATCTTCTCTTTCAAGGTCTCTCAATAATCTGTGCTTGAATCTTAAGTGACTATTGGAAAGCTTTAAACAATCTGCTATCTTATTCAATTGTTATTTTGTCCTCTAAATAGATACTTCATCAAATTGTAGCTTGTAGAACTCCAAGAGAGTGAAGAGACATGTTTGAGCCACATCCTCAGTCTAAAGAATGCCACTGAGGACCACTTAGCTGATATGTTCCTTTACTATTTTTAGTATAAAAGGAATACAGACAGAAACTTTAGAGTGATTCAGTGTCAGTGAATAGATTTAACACAGCATCATCTCCATGGGTGAAGGACATTTCTGCATTTCAGGTAACTGTCAATAGGTATTTTTAGATTATTTGTTGGGTTTGTAACTACCTTCCCCAACAAAGAAAACTATCACTTAGCTTGCATACATGGTTATTTCCCCTCCTCTTTCCAAAATAACTTTTTCACCAAAACGTCTTCTGCCATCTTGAACTCAGAAGTTTTGGCCAAACCCACGAATTAGGCTTGATTCAGTTTGGGGAAGGAGGAACGTGAAAAGAATATGAGGTTGATGCAGATTAAAACTACCCTCATGTTTTTAGCCAGAATTCAGTAATGAGGACACACTGTGTGAACCAATTTAAACTCTTGGCAGGGACATTCCAGGAGAACACTAGGATAACCAGTGTCATGTCCTCTAAAAACATTCTCTCTTTGGTTTTCCACTTGGCATAAGATCATAAAATACCCGTTTCAAGTATTTATGCTACCTCCATGTGAGAGTCAGACATGAGACTACAGAGCTATTCTCTCTCATTCTCATTAAATACACAGCTACACATGACAGTGAATACCATGGAGACTAAAGGGTGAAAATACCCAGCATCTGTTTACCCCAACTACTGGTAGTGTTAATTTGAAAACAGGCACTTATGTGCCCTGTAACTACCATATTATACATCTCTCATTCCATTTCCCTGACATAATCGATTCTCAGATATTTTACACAAAACAAGACATTGGGCACACAAAGAAAGAAGATTCAAAGCTAGACCTTCTAGCACAAGCCCTCCGAACAGATTAGTGCTCCTGAGGTAGACTCCATAGTCAGAATAAAATGGTACAAGTCACCCTGGTGAGTGCTGTAATTCCTGGGTGAAGGTGAAAACACCCTCCTACAAAAACCAGCTTACAGCATCTATAGTCTCTGTTGGAAACGACACTTCCAAGAACTCAGTACATATGATACCAAGAAACATAAAAACACTTTCTCTCAAAAATTCATGATCTACACAATAAGGAATACTATATTACATTGACCTGGGTTTACTTAATAGGCAAACTACTGTGGTTAGTACCACACATCGCTGCCTGACCTTATATACAGAGCTCCGAGGTTTTGATCCCAACCAGAAACTGTCTACATGCCAACCACAGTCAAAGCCCTGTGAAACAAAGGTGTGTCACCACAGAGCTGCAAACTTTTCCTCTCTTCACTGAAAGTGGAATAGTTGAGGATAAACTGTTGTATGATGATGGCCACCTGAGAAAACACTGAATTGCTGAGTATTGTCAATAATGTCAGAAATTGAATCTCATCTGTCAGTTTTCATGGCTGCATTTCATGAGTTTGAATATCACTCAAGTCATAAAAATATTTTATTCTTTTGTATTATTGTGTTGATTTTCACATAGACAGGCTGCACCTGCTGGAAGAATTTCAACACTGCAAAGCAGGCCAACATTATCCTTATTTAATTCCCCTATGCTCCCCTCTTTGCTACCTCACATATATATAGTATGAATTTAAGATGAATTGTATGCAAAACTTGAGATGAAATTCCAGAATTTAAAACAAACCAAAATTAAGAGGATATATTAATATATTGGATATATTAATACAGTACTAAGATTATAACTCAATTGCTCTTTCCCGTGTGAATAAAATAGGACAGTTTTCTGACTTGATCCTTTCCTGTAAAGAAAATTGAGACTTTTCTCATTACAAGATTTTCTGAAGAATTTCTTACAGATGTGTATGAATATATTTCAAATCAGTTAAAATGCAGGTTTAGTAGTTAGAGAAGTGACAGAGTGATCAAAGAATTCATTAGGCTGCCAGAAGTTCCTTATCAACTGAGACAGATGGGAAATACACCTAGAATAAGGAATACTTTGAGAACATTTTATTTAACAAAATCAGCTTTTTACTTAGAAGTTATAATTTCAAGCCATTTTTTATTCTGATGTTGCTAATGAATGGTTGTTCACTGCGTCTACACTGATTAAAAATTAGCACCATTATGCTTGTAGTATTGTCCTGACACTTTTAATTGAGGAATAGTAGAGTAGCACAAGGAAGTGTGATGGGATGCATAATTATGCACAGATGTCAGATTAGCTAAAGTAACCCCCAACTGTTTGCGATAAAACTTCCAGAGAGATTAATAGATATTAACAATATTTTTCTGTTTTATTAAAAAGGACAAGGATGAAATAAAGATGGTTTACTTATATGCAGAAAGGATCCAAAGTTCAGTTTTACAATTAATTTACATGAATACAGAAATAAATGTTTATGAATATGTTTCTGCAACCCTAAATGCATTTGCATTAATTGTTCTGTCACATATGGTATTTTACATAAATATTCCTACAAGAAGTTTGTTAACAGAATGTTTACACAACTATAAAATTTTAGATGAGTTGCTTTCTTAAATTCTCTGACAATTCTAACAGAAATATTCATTGGAAAAGGAAATAAAAATCACTGCATTTCCTGCATCCTAACAAACTGCTTTGATTTCAGATGGCAACTAATTAACATTAACTATAGACATGCAATTTACACCCCAAAAACTCTCCGTGCTGACAGGTCCACACTGCTTGATGCCATGTAATAAATACATTTGAAGACATCTTAAGCATCTTCATGAAATTCAAATAAATAAATCCTTAAGTGATTTTTATTAGTGAACTATTTCTACACATCACTTCTTTAAACACCAAGAGTACATGGGGGAAGTGGTAATGATTTCAAATGACCACAGCGTCACTAACAGCTTAAGTCATGATGATGAAAAACCAGTATGGACCCCAGCATGAGCTACTGAACATGGGTATGTGGACCTGGATTTTAAAATTCTAGTAGAGAACACGCTGCTGAGAAAAACTTGACAGTAATACAAGTCCCACCAAGACAGAAGTTCCCAAATATATATCATTAGCTAAAAAACACAGAAGCACGTGAGTGATACAACTGTTTTCTTATCTGCCCTTCTAAAAAAGTTATTTTTAGTGCAATTAGGAACTTCAAACTAGATGTGAAACTTTCTACCTCTTCTTATGTTTCAACCTATTTCTAGAGTAAAACCAGGAAATCCCCATTCTATTCAAACCCATTTGTTATAAGACTGTAACCATTTAACAATCTCACACATGAGAAGAAACTGCACAGTCCATGGTTTTGAGAACAGGATCCACATTAAGAAACACTTAGAGTGTCAGGAAATCTCACATCTCATTCTTTAACTTTATAATGTGAATCCTTAAAAAAACATTTTTAACCATGAAATGATCCCAACAGCTTTATCAAAGACAGATGGCACACATCCCAAAATCGACATTAACTGCTGCTGGGATCTACCTGCTCCTGTCAGCCCGCTAAACACTGAATTCTGGTAGTTAGAGCTTGGGCTCTAAGTAACCAGAAGGAAACATTTTATCCTTGGTCACTAATCATCACTAGCCAGCAGGTTTTAGACTAATTTTTTTTAAACTTCTTGCAGAAAACTGACCATGCAAATCTAGCGACACAAATTTCACAGCCCTTCCCTTTAGGAGGGCAAAAAATGTTCTACCTTGTAGAAGGGCCTGGGTTGGAAGGGATCTTAAAGACCACCCAGTTCTAATTCCCTGCCATGGACTGGGACACCACTTCATAATACTCAACTTAATAATGCTTCCTATAAAGCAGTTTGCTTAATTCTGGCAATAAAACATTAACTGAAGTCCTTCACAGTTACCAAAACTTTTCTCACAACATACCAATCAAGCTGGGCTTTGACTGGAAAAGGACACATCACAAACAGCTCTTTCGGGAGGAAGGGCAGCGCTCAGGTTTTTTCACCTATGCAACATAATCTGATACTTTTTAACTTTACTTATCCTGAGCCCTTGGGAAGCATTTCTGCTCATTCCAGTGCATTCTGGTATCAACCTTTTTGGTGTATCCATGACAGCTCTCTACAAGGGTTGTAGACAGACTAAAACAGAAAAAAAGCGCCTTTCTTCAAACACAGTCATGCATATTTGTTTGGTTAGAGTTTAGGTATGCACAGAGCAGGCAGGTTTGTGCAGTTTCTCTCTGAGAGCTGCTGGCTCTCAGAAGAGTACTGGGAACACCATTTAAAGCAATATAGGATTCAGTTTTAACATCTTGGCAGAGAACTTCTGAATGGGATTGAACATCAGGTAAAAGCTGGAACTTGGAAACACTGATTCCATAACCACTTCACTGCGGGCTTTGATTTAGAGTTCTGTGCCCTAAAACGCAGCATTAAATTCTTGCCTGTTGTACAGGAGTTGACAGAGGTAAAAGAATCAGAAAAAAAAAAGTTACAAAATACTCTTGAAGTAAATTAACTTTAAAAGGAATAAATCCGGCTAAATTTGGGCTGTGGTACAGACTCAATTATTTTGCTACAAGGGACTAGAAAACACTGTACTGGAATTCCTTTTAAATAATCTTTTTCATTCCTGTGCATTATTATATGTGATACATTACATAGAATATGAATGGCACCTAACCAAGAATTTGGCATTACTAATTACTAATTTGGCATTACACATCTAATAGATACATATAGCAAAACCTAGAATTAAGTACTCGTGCTGTAAATTAATATTACCATTTGCTAATCAGCAACCTTTGCTTCTGAGGAGCAGAACCAGGAAAGAAGAGTGTAACTGTAGGTTCTTTTTCAAATACCAGTGACATTCAGTCTTTTTCTTGGCTAAAAAGCAGCTATTGAGCACTCCATTATCACCAGCCAATGCAAACACATTTTGGAAAATTGTACTGTGTGCTCTGCATGGAGCACCAGATATGTGATTTCTCTCAGTTTCTCCATATCAGTACATTCACAAGAAGCTGCTCATGGGTCCACAGCCATTTGACAGTAATTTATTCCCTGAAAAATGAAGTTTTAATTTCACATGAAAGGAAACTCCAAGATGGAAAACTCGAACATTTCAACTGGATATTTCAAAACAAGCCGCTGAGCTTGAATCTTGCCAAACATACCATGGAATATCAAAGGAAACAAAGCCAAAATTTCCTTGTAGTTGTCTGTTACTTTTAAAGACTGAGTGACAAAACAGTCACTTGTCTGATTCGAGCAAACATTTTTAGAAAAAATACAATACCTAAACTGAGAAAAAAAATACTCTTTCTACACTACTTTATTTCCATCAGGGAATTTTTCTCACTGGTCCAAACAAGATCAGCACGGTGGGAGTTACTTTTCTGCACAGAAGTAAAAAAGGCCAGAAAAAATAAGTGCATCTTAAATGATTGTTTTAATATAGGAATAATTGTGGAGAAGATAAACCCAGCATTCCCAAGGATTACATGTGTTCACATTTGAATGTATGTTGTGTATGTTCAGTGTCTGAATAAGAAGCTGTGATTTTTCAGCTACAGAGCAGGTGTGTCATTTTGATGCAATGCTACATCAGAAGCAACTACTGCTTAGAGGAAAAAGTACAAAGACTACACTGAAACCTACTTTAAATTATCTTCTATGTTAAAGGATTTATTTACAATCAATATACTTCATATACTTTCATCTTTTCATGGGTCTAATGAATCTTCAGGGATCCATAAGATTCAATACAAGAAATAGTAAGATAAACACCTTTGCCTTCTTCACACATTTGTGGCAAAAGGTTTTAAAGTTTGAGGGCTACACTAAGCAAAAATAATAATAAAAAATAATTAAAAATAAAAAATTACAAGAGTTAAAAAGCACCAAACAAAATCAATACTTTTCTTTCATTAGATATTCAAAGAGAGATTCAGTCAATACTATGTATGGGAAGTATCTATCACCACTTACAAAGGAATAATTTTGAACAGATCTCCTTCTGCCCCCAGCTCTGATTTAAATTAGGAAAAAATTACTGGGAGGAGTAAGGGACTGTTAAAGTCAAAGTGCTACTGACTACTGATTATTAAAAAAAATAGCACTACATTAAAATACCAGTGAATTATCAGAGTCCAAAAGCTTGCCTTGGCTCAGACTTGTAGGCATTTTCAGGTTAAAGGATCTGCAATGATTTACTCCTGATGATCCGGTCTCTGCAGCTTCACTTCATTTACTCTAATTGCATTGGCATAGACAAAGGTAATGTTTGGCTTGAATACAAAGCCTGTGCCTGGACCTACGTTATCAATCTGACTTCTGCCAGCAAAGGATTTTTGAAAAAGAACTCCTATGGGAGGATGAACAAAAAGCACTACTAGACTGGAAGTAAAATATTATGATTGCTTTGAAATTGTATTGATTTGAACATTCTGACTGGGACTCTGACCTGGCTAGAACTGCTTTGCTCAAACCTTCACCTCTGAATTCAACAGAAGTTTTTCTGTGCTCCTGCAGTTACATTTTCCAATATCCCTTTGTATTTCCCAGCCCAGCAGATGCAAAGCATCTCCAGACAGTGTCATGAAGGGCTTTTTGCCCATAATGTATTTATTTTCAGTGTCAGAAGTATCTTAATTTCTGTACTAATGACCAGTTCAACAATCAAAATCCACAATTTAGGCAACCATATACAGTACTGTACATGGGCCTTCTGAAATCCATAATATAGTTTAACTCATCTTGCAAGTAATCAATTTATTTAATTACATAAATTTTAGAAACAGTTCTACTTCTTTTTCTGTCATCAGACGTAAACCTATATAATTGTGAATAAAATGTAAATAACCTTGTCAGATAGAACCTTATAAATCTTTAAATCAAAGAGGGGGTTATGTCCAGTTTGTCTCTGTTCAGAATATTTAATTTTCCTGTGAAATACCCAGCCAGCTAATGCCCTGATAAGAGTGACAGAGGTTGAAGTTTGACTTACACATTTAAATTCAATGTCTGAAGCTGAAAGATGCTGAGTCTTGAGTCTTGCTGTCTCAGCATCTTAGTATTCCCACAGTCAAATCTTGCCAAGGCACTTTAAAGAAAGGCAGCTAAAAGTGATGGGGTGGTTGAATTGGATCAGGAAAAGAGCTACAGCACCTTTTTAATGTGAATTACGTTGCCTTGACAAAGCAGCCCCTTTTATGCAGATTCCTAAATTAGAAAAAGTCGTCACTGAGTAAGTCAGTCCAAAGTGTTTCCTACCACTTGTTCGTAGCAGAGGATCCTGGCATAGGTAAGAGCACCCAAACAACCTGTGGTTCAAATGATTCAAAGTTTATTTCAAGCAAAAGAACAAGCAGCAGCTGGAATGGGAACCAGATTTACAGGAAAACGGGCATACTAGCAGTTTATGGATACAAGGTGACAAATGGAAAGAGAGAAAGATGCAAAAATCCTATCACAGATAGCTATGTTGATCATGTTGGGAAAATTGCATTGAAAAATCTTCACCCAGAAAATTGACTTATTGGTTCCCTACCAATTAGATACACTAGTACAATAGAATGCATCCATTTTACTCCATTAATAGCCTTAAAATAACCTGACTTACTTTGCAGTCACTGAACAAAGAGAGATTTAGGTAAGATGAAGCAATATTTGTATGTGCATTTTGTGTGAAGAGTGTAGCTACACCAGGAACAGTTCTGTAACCTCCAATAACATGTTGAGAGGGATGAGTTTAACATCTCACTCTCAAAGTATATACATTTGTCCAGAGCCTAATACAAAGACAAATAATCCTGATCAGAGGCAATTGTTAGCAACAGCATCAATAGTTCTAAATTCAGCTCCAATAATAAAGAAACCAAAATCAGTTTTCTATATATTCCTTTCACATATTTATCCAGTATGATATGATCAGCCTAAAACCACTTTGAGTTGCATATTTACATGCCATTTAACATGAAATATGAGGGACTATTTACATCAGTCTTGTTGAAATACCCACCCTTGGACCACCAGGTAGCAAAATCAAGGTGTTTATTACAAAGAATCATTCTTCATCCATAAGATAAAGTTATTTGTGGTGTTGTACAGACAGGCAAAGTCCTGTCAGTTTTAGTCAAAGCACTTTCAGTAAGACAACCAACAAGCTAAATTTGGGTTCAATAGGTCACATCAATCAGTAGAGTTTTATTTTTATTTTGTCATTTTGCTTGGATAATCAGATTATACCTGCATTTCAGTCTGCCCCAATTTAATTAGGCAAAGCCTTCATTCATTCAAGCCACTTGCACAATTATGGCAGATAATTTAGGGAAGCAGACAAAGATGAAGAAGAAATCAAAGCTGACACGGTGTCGGAAAAAAAAACTGAATTAGCATTTTCTCTTTGTCAAAGAGGCTGCTTCTCCACCTGCACTCCCTCTCCTGCTCTCAGGCATCTATCTAAGCAGAGTATTCCCAGGTGTTGACAGGTTGGCAGATTTCCATTAATTTTTTGGATATGTGATGTGCATTCTTTATTTAGCAGTGGTGTCCACCAGGTGCCAGCAGCTTTGAAGCACAGCCGTTCAGGATGGGGTCTGGTGTCGCCAGGGCAGCACAGCCTCTTGGAGCTGCTACTGAACCAAGTGGACTTGCGGTGGGCAGAGAAAAATTTTCAACTTCTGGTAGGTAAAGATTTAGGCTGAAAACTTTGGCAAGTCTAGAATATTCTGCCATTGCTGTCTTTAAAAAAAATACTGCAAATTTAATGCAGGTGATTTGGCTATTTTTGCTTATTTGAATTGGAAAGCTGTTATTCAACAAGAAATTCAATTGCATATTCAGTATGCAAACCCTGTTAGCCTCAGGTTTAGCACACTTTTTTTTGTAAGCAAAAAGCAGACAAGTAGGAGAGAGGAGGCAGTGTAAAGTGTTAGAGTAATTACTTACAAGGTCTGTTATATCAGTCTCTAGAGGTGTTATTTGTTGTACACAGTATCCACATTTGGATAAGCAACCCATACTACACAACTCCAAACCACTGCTCAGACACTGAGGCACACGGAGCACTCTTGGAGAGAGCTGAGCTTCCTGATTATTAACGTATTGTTATTTCTTCAAGTATTCCAACCTCCCCCAAGATTAGCCACATCCAATTTCAAACTAAATTACACAAGAAAATAATATTTTTCTACATTTTAGATGTCAGATCAATTAAGATTTCTCATACAGATGCAGATTAAAACTCATGAGCTGGAAACTGTGCATGACACAGCTTAGGATAAAACAGTCTGAAATTCAATAAAATAAGCAAATGACTACAAATAACTTTGGGATTGGGAGAAAAGAAACAAAGTCCCACCTTTATCAGACTACACCTCTGAGCACCATTCTCAGGCAGACATTAACCCTCTCACAGGGGCTGGAAATTCCCTCGTTCATCTTACAGTAATGGCGTACAGTTTAAACTAAAACAGAATGAAGCAGAAAGTGGATAGATACCAATGAGTATATTATGGTGTAGGAAGTAATTTTAAGACATCTTGTGCTGGTTTGAAGGTAAACTGGCAGGAGAAATGGACCCACCACAAGAGAGGTTATAAGTCAGAGTTACAATTTAATGAAAGATATTACAATAAATACACTGACACAAAGAGGAAACTGCTTTCAACTCACCAAAACCCAGCAGTATAACCCAGTGTCCCTGGGCACAAGCCAAAGGGGTTTGTTAGCCCCTTGTGCTGAGGCCCACGTTGTTTCCCCAAGTCCAAAGCAAAAAGGAAGTGAAGAACCTGTTGATGCAGATGGTGGCTGTGGTCTGGTCAGGAGTGATGGTCGTAGTCCGGTCAAGAGCAGTGGTTTCCTCCTGTTGAGGTCCTGCTGCTCCTCTGGATCCGACGAGACAAAATGAGTGCAAGATCTTCTTACCCCCCTTATATACCCTCAGGGAGCACCCAGTCCCTCCCCCAGGGCGGGGACTCACACAATGGGTGATGTCACTCTGTGAGT
>JAWWMP010000002.1:884253-927261 GCA_035047865.1 Dendrocincla tyrannina
TGAAGGTGCTAACTGCTTGGGCAGCTGCTGCAAATGGTCCATTGTCCTTGGGAAATGAATAGAGGGGGTAGAATACAGCTTTGATCACCCCCACACAGTGATAACTGGTCCCTCCTGCTGAACTAGGACACATCTGAATCAAAAATAGCCAAAAAAAAGGCAGATTAGGGAAGCACTTAAAGTTAAAAGAACCATACCAGCTATATACCATACTTATATAAGTAACTTCAGCTCTGTCACTGGTGTTAGGACTGCTCCATCTGCAAGGTACTGTAGTATAGTCATATACAGAGGGAACGAGTATGTACAATTCTGCACTGAGGAGCTGTGAGGCTGTAGAGCTACCGGCAGCCTCCTGTAGTCAACCATTAAAATACTTCCTTGTCTGGCAGTACCAGAACAAGACCTCTTTCAAATTTGTGTGACTGCAAGAGTACCAGAAGAGTTAAAACTAAGGGACCTGCTGGGTCTCTCAGGATACAAGAAGAGAGCCACAAAACAATGTGCCATACATGGTAGGAGCTCCCATTCCCTTTCGTATCCCCACAGTATCTGGCATTTTACAATGTTTCTGTTTCCACACACGTTTTTTTCTGAAGTTTTCACAGGTGCACCATCCTCCCTGCTTAGAAAAGGATACCTTCATGCTTCAATTCAACTGCACTTAATTTTTATTTCCATCTGTTTCCTGCCCTACTAGAAGTTCATGATTCTTTGCAAGTCAGGCATTCAGGTGAGCACACAGAGCTCAGATATCAGCTAAAACAAAAGCTTTTCCTTCAGCACTGAAAAGCTCAGCAAGTGTTTAATGAATGAGAAAGGTACTGCTGAAATTTATGAAGGGTTTCCATTTGAATAAGACTGCTGAATAAAAGTTGGACAATTCTTGGAACACCTGAATTTATGTGAAGTTACTGCCAGAGAGCTTGTCAAATACTTTTTATATCATGGGCAATCCTTCATCAGTTGTTGTACCACTTTGTTGGGTTTTTTTCTTTAATTGAAATAATTTGTAACTGAGTCCATCTCTCATAACCTGAAAATCAGATACAGCTGTATTTCAGCCCTGGAAACAGTTTTTTACTGCTAACTATTCAGCTCAATAGAAACATCATTTAATCTGTAAAGACTCTTCCACACACATTAGTAGGACAAGAGGCATTTGAGTCCAGAATTCAGAATAAAAACTGAAAAGGTTCAAGCACTCCTTTATTAGTACCTGTTTTAATTGAAAGGAAAAGCTCAGCTGATGAAACAGGCTTTGGAGGTTTGTTTCCCAAAAGCCTAAAACATGGAAAGGTTTCTTGTGTCAGTTCTTGATGAAAATAATGACAACTTAGGTCATTTACACAATGTTAACTAACTTATCCAGAATTACATAAGTACTGAGAGAAGTACATTGAGCTGTGTGACTGAGCACCCTCCAGCAATCTTACTAACTTTTCATCATGAAATAACATTTGATTTTGATCCTCTACATCTTTGTGTCTTATTTCAGAAGTTTGTTTTCTGTTTTACCGTATGCCTCAGGCTCACTAAATTTTTTTTGAAGACTTTGGATTTTCAAAGAAAAACCAAAATCCACTTTGGGAATGAGATGAGGTGTGTGGGCAGGAAGTTACCAGACCTCTTAGACTGAAAATTAATTATTTAAAATACACAAAGGACTAAAACAAGCTGCTGGAAACAGATAAAATATTTAAAAAATAAATTAAAAACAAACAAACAAAAACCCGCCAAACAAACAAAAAACAACACCAAACCCACAAACAATATGAAACAAACAAACAAAAAACACAAAGCAAAACAACAACAAAAAAACCCAACAAAACAAAAAAAAACTTTAAAACTACCAGAAAACAAGAAGAGAGATGATAAAAAAAATTAACTGCAAAATCAGAGACTGAGAGGACTAAATTTTCAGGAATAGCTAAGTGCTTATCCTTTCCAAAAATACTTCAATCAGAAGTTCTTAGTAACATATCTCCACTGATTTGTGACTATATCTTCAGTATTTAAATAGAAAGTCTCAGGAATCCAGAGTCCTTCAGCACAGATCCTTGCATATCAAATCTACTTTGATTCTTGATATCAAGGTGTCAAAACATTTTCTTATTAAAACAAAAAAATTGATATTAGTGTTGTGTGAAGATCAATGAAGACCAACATGAGATCATTAAAATCAACAGGAGCAATTCTGAACACTGATTTCAGAGAGGTTTCCCCTGATAACTTCTATTGGAAGGATTTACCCACAAATCCACAGTGGCAGCAGCCTTACAAGTTAGACCCTCTTCACTATAAGCAGAGTATGGGACGTTCAATTTCAAAACAGCGTGATTGCTGAGTTGGTAAGAAATTAAAGATACTGCACTTTGCACTTGCCGTGCAATGCTTAAAGGTAAAGGATCAGCAGGTTCCTTTCTGTAGCATGCTGGCAGGACTGACAGAGAGAGAGCTGAAACTTTTGGATAAGTAAGTCTGGGAGAATTTTTTTTTTTATTTTCTTAAAGGAAAAAGAATTACAAATTCCGCATTAAGAAAAAAATTAGTATTATCAGCAGAGTGGGCAAGAAGAGAAGCACATTCATGTGTTAGGCACTTATATTGCTCTATCTTAAGAACTGAATCAAGCAGCTTGGCACTTTCACATGTGCAACACTATTACTTTATTTCCATCATTTTGTTTCTTTGAACGTTCTTTTCATATAAGAAGATTAAAGGCTTTGGCTTCTTCTGACCCAAATATATGATGCTACAGAGAATGTTTCATTGGGAAATACTAAAAAAATGTAACTCTTTAAAACATTAAAGGATTGAGTGAAAAATTAAGATTGATTCATCTAATGTCATGGGGAAAATAGCATAGCTGAAAATACACTGAAATGCCCAATATATCACTACTTTTCATGTATATTGATGCCACACCTAGAGGATTCAGGAAACTCTAAAGGAAAACAACCTTCTCATTCAGAGATTCTACTCTAAGAAGAGATGCGAAGTAAAAGGATGAGATATTTCTAGAAGCTATTCCAGTCACATGAACAAAAACCATACCTTGCATATCTTGTTTCCAGGTACAACAGAAGCTTCCCAAAAAGAAATGCTGGATATGGCTAACAGTGCTGAGCCAGATCCAGGGCCCTACTTCATCTGCTTCTGAGATGCAGAGCACTTGTGGATCCAAATCTTTCAAGGAGGAGAAAAGTCTTCACACAGAAGAAATTAGAATAAGATGTGATACACCTAAGCTTCAACAATTCACATCTGTTGCAGTAACTATCCCAAATATTAAGAGCTTGCACAAATTAGACCAGGACTTGCATCCTTCTTGCACTGGGACTTGGACTCACACTCTTATCTAAACAACAAACCCCATTTCATTCAGAAGCCACCCTCTAGCCAAAGTAAACTCAGCCGCTTCACTGCTTGTGCACTAGCACATGAGTTTCACTTTCAGGACCAAATATTAAACTAAGTTCACAGAATTTGGTTAATTTCCTCGCTTTAGAAGGGAAACACAAACATGGCAGTCACACACATATATGGCGTGGAGCCATACTAAGGATAAAGCCTGTAAAATGTGAAAAGGGGAACAAGGTCAATCAGCTATGCCAAGGTGCTTTTCATAAATTAGCCTGTTTCTCTTCGGCTGCCTGTATTACTGCCTGGTTAGCAAATAACTGGAGGGATTGTGAATCACTGGAATTATTTGTTTTGTGTATCAGTCACACAGGAGTAATATTCTGCCGTAAAAAACCAGAAAAGTTTATGGATAAAGATCCACTTACCAGTTTCAGCAATGAATGGCATGCAAACAAAGTCCCTGCCCAAATCTGAAGACTGAAGTCTGTATTAAATGCTATCTTTGGTTCAGCCTTGTGACATTCAGGACTCTGGATGAGAGAGGAAATGCACCCAACTGTTTCATTCACAAAGAAAGGAGCACAGAATGCAAACTTGACCTTCACTTTACCCAAGTGTATGGAGAGCATTTTAAAACATGGTCGTCTGCCACTGCCTTACTATATGGATATGGTTACATGAAAAGACAGACAAGCTGTGAACATAGCAAAGAAAACCCGCCAGACTTAAACTAACCTAAATACCTTTCATGAAAAATAATTTAAATGCTATCCAGTGTAATTTGTGAAACTGGTGAGAAGCAAAAGTTGAGATGGAGCAACTGACAGCATTTTTCTGACATACTACATGTGTTTCAATTGATCTTTTTCATATTCTGCTACACACCATAAACTAAGGAAACCAGAAATCACACACTAGAAACACAACAGAAATAGCATACATTATTTAAACAATCTTGAGCATAGGTAAGCAGTCATAAAGGGCACTATCAGAGACACCTTTACACTAAAAAATAGTCTGATGAAACACTGAATACAGTACATTTCTTCTCTCTTTTCCCAACCCTCAAAAAAAGCAGAAAGTAAAGAGAGCATTGAAATTACTAAATCAACATAATAGAGAAAAAAATTAAGCTTCCTTAAAATAATACAGGCCACAAGCTCCCCAGCTATATACACCATGTAGGGGGGGAAAAATCTGAGGGAGAATTCACCCTGGAAAATTCCAGAAAGTAATAAAACAGCTGCATTCAGAATATTTCTTTAAAGAAATACATTTTATTAGTAGGTCAAAACCCCACCACAAATGGTGATGGGATAACTACAGTTATTTTTCTGTCTGGGGTGATGACAGAACAATAACTAATGACAAGAATGACATCTAGGAGAAAAGTTTTATTGGCAGCCATTCAAGGACACATTTCTCCAAACACAAAAAATGTCAATATGCAGCTAAAAATAATGAGTTTCACAGTTAAAGCACAAAAGGTTTAAGTAAGCTTAAAATGGTGTCAAATAAAACACAACAAAGAATTCAAAGTTACTCCTAAAAATATCCAGAAATTGAGAGTACGCAAGAACTGGGAGTTTCATGGCTGACTCTCACAGATGCTCCACACTTCCCCTATAAAACAGAGCCCAACAGTCTATTCTGTTTTGCTTATTTCATCTGTAATTCCAAGTGACTTCTAGTCTGGACATATCAGCATCACAACATCCGATTTTTCTATGCTAGTAGCATGTGCAGAAAGGAATCCTGGAGTTCATCAATCAAGCTGTGGCTTAGGTTATAGTTCCTTGTTCTGAAGGATGTATGGTTAAGGGATGCATATTCCATTAAAACCAGAAAAATGAACCTTATTCCCCTTCAAAGGAGCAATACGCAGATGGGAAATAAACACCACTGAACAAAATTCTGTTATAATGTTCTTAAGCGGCAAGTGAAATCAGAGGTTATTTTACTTTTGATGCCTAACATTTTGGCAGATATTACTTTTAGATCAGTTATTTTTGTACAAAATAACCTTGAAAAAATATATATACATACACATATTAATTACAATTCAAAATCAACTATACTCAATGTATATCCTCAGTTTCATTTTAACGACAAAGGATAACTATTTAAAATTGCAATCAGGGGTTTCCTTTCCTGGCTCTTAGACAAGTACTCCTTAAAACTAATTCTTTTTATCATTCCTGGCTCATCATATCATATTTGATATAGTGAAAGATAAGCCATTTTGGAATTATAGACAGGCTGTGTTGTGTCCTGTTTCCTGAAGAGGCACTGTGCAATTTAACATGAAGTAAATAAATTTGTATTGCATTTAATGTGAATTTGAGAAATAAAGCAGTGAGAAAAGCCCATTATATGTGCAAAAGCAAGTTAAAGAAAGAACTAGACTTACTGAGCAGATATAGATGTTCACGTATTTTGGACAGCTTCTCAACTTTTAAAGTTTGAGAGGGAATTACAAAAGAATGGGTGGTAACTCAGGCAGTGAGATGAAAGGCATTGCTGCTAACAGGGAAACCTCTTGAAAAAGTAGTTATCACTAGGAGTCGTTACGTGACTATCACCTGGCTCAGAGATGACATACCACATTTATCAGAAGCAGAAGCAGGGAGAGGGTCCCAGCAGAATATAAAGAATATATTCAGAAACTGAACTAAAGGCATCTCATGAAAGTCAAGTGCCAAAATATTTTTGGGGAAAGATAAAAGCTAAAAAAATAAAAAGGCAAATTAGAAAGAAACATTATATCAATCACTGCCTAAGAATGACAAAGGAAAAAGTGTTCTATGAAGAAATGGAGGTATTATGTTTGAGGCACAGTGGAGGCACACAGTGGAACAAATGACATTTATTTTGGTCAGCTTACTGGGAAAGCAGCAGATGATTATAATGGTGATTTGAATGTCATAGGAATTTGATGGGGCATACCTAGAAGCTCAGCAAATCCTGCACAGCAGCAAAACTCAGAGCAGGCAACTCAGTCTAGTATAAGCTACATGTGGCTGATTTTAGCATACAGATTATAAAACAGTATTTTTCCCTAGGATTGGTTCTCAAGAGACATAGTCTATTACAACATGTTCACAGACTCCCAAGCCATACAGACTGTAAGTTCACAGAGTCTGATTCTCAATTTATTCAAGCAAAATGTCAGCCAGAACTAAAAAATTCTCTCTAACCTGCCCCAAGAAAAGAGAATTTGTGCAAATGAACTATTTGCCTCCAAACACTGTGAAGCTCTTGTACTCTTGTTCTGTCCTATCCCTTCCTTCAGAGGCAATGCATTTTTGGGAAGGCTCCATTTCAGATCTGCCAGCCAAAGCCACTGCTCTAAGGTTACAATCCCCTTTAAAGCTGACTAATAAGTCACTTGGATGTTTCTAATACATTTCCAGAAATTTCAGCTGTCATACAACAAGCTGGAGCAGTAAAGTCAGAGTATCAGTGCCTTTGGGAAGCCCAGGAACCAGCAAAGCAGTGCTGCAAGAAGCAGAAATTTTGTGTTGTGGGTATTACCCATCAGGGAAGGTACAGACCAAGGTGCTGAGTTAGTAATGGCATTCTTAGATTCAGCTTCACAGATGCAACATATCACTGTTTGGAGCTGGAAACCATGACATTCATCTCAGCTCAAGGATAAAAGCTTCACTTTCATTGAAGAATCAAAGAATCAATTTCATTGCAATTATTAAAAGCACTTTTAATTAAATCTACCCCCTTTATTTGGAAAAGTAAGGTTTGATAAACTTCATCTCTCAGTGGGAAAATGTGAATTAAAAGCGAGAATTCTGACAGCTCTAAAATGGCACTTTATATCTCCATATTAAATAGATTAAATTACTTTAAAACACTGACACATTAAAATCTAAAATGAAAGACTATTAATCACTACCAAGTAAAATAAACACAGCCACCATTAACATACACAACTATCTGCTTCATTATGTTTGTCATAATAAGCATCTAATTTTATTAAGAAACATAAATTTTGATATATGAATGCATTGAGTATGAAATAATTTTTGCACATATTTCTTATGCTTAAGAATTAGGGGTCAACAAGTATCATAAAACCAAATTATTGAAAGTCCATGTAAGAACCAGAGTCTAAATCAATTCTATCTATTAACTGGCATTTCCCCACTCCACAGTGAAAACTGAACTCCCCTGAAATGCTTTCCCCTCATTTGGCAGCCCTTCATAAAGCTGTAATATTCCCTGGATACAGCTGGAGGATGTTTTTGGCTTTCCACTATAGCCTTTGTGAGCCAGTCATTTTCCAGTCATTTTTTCAGCCTGTGCAATGACAGGCTCTAGCCCTGCTTGTCTGCTTTGTTGAGGTGCTTTGGGGTTTGTGGGTTGGTTCCCAGCCCTTACCAACCAACAAGGTACCTGTTACAGGTGCAGGAGAGCTGAGCAGAAGAGATTCATGAGAAAGGAAAAGAGAAGATGCTGGCCTTGGAAAGTTTGGGAGATGCTGCATTGGGAATTCAGCTTTTCAATTACGAACATTCTTGTAGCATTTACTTATGCACAGGTATCTGATAAGAGGGTTATTAAAAGAGACATGTTTCCCTCTTTAATTTTCTTATCTACACAGACCCTGTACATTCAAGAGGTAAAAGCGTTATACTTCAATTATTAATTAGTACTTAGTGGCAAAAAATACAAGCCTTGCTGTACTCAACACTTCATAAAGTATGGGAAAACCATGAAGGTTACTGATCTACCACTTGCCATCTAATTAATCAGAGGAGGAAAGAGTACTTAGCTCTCAGAAATACACAGTACTGGTAACACACATCCTTGTCAACTGGAGATTTTCTTTAAAAGGAGCTGTTGTTTGATATAGCAACCCTGTGCCTGTCAATTAGAGGTATGTCTAAGACAAGCAATCGTCAAATGGTCATTACCAACTCGTAACACAGCTCCAAATACCTGGTTCAGACTTTCTCCTCCAGTTTATTTCTGAGAAGACCAAGCATGAAAACTCAATTTTAGCATAAAGAAACTTTGTGAGGGACTAAAGATGTGCAGAGCAAAGTAAATAGTGGTGCTTTAAGAAAATTAGTTTTCTATTAGTTTCTATTGAAAATTTTGTAAGAGTTGTTTCCTCAACTAGATTTGAGCAAGTTGTTTGCAGGGAGAAAAATGTATTCAAGCCTGGATTTGCCCCTACACAAAAATGAGCTAAAAGAATTACATTACACAGAAATAGCTTTAGCTAATCCTTTATAATGCACCGGGGATGTATGCAAATTAATTTCCTTCTCAAAGTTTAAAACATTGCACAGTGTAGAATCATTTTGTGATTGTCTGGCAAATTGTTGTAATGTTTGTTTATGCCTGATAATGCATACTACAAAAAAATGCAGGAATTTAACAACAGTGTACCAAGGGGACTTGTGAAAAATATTGTTATTTTTTCAGTGTAAAATAAGAGAATCAAGTCATGCAAGGATAGATTATTATAAAATATCAGGAACATCTGTGGCAACTCTATGGAAAAGTCTCTACAGTAAAGTTCCATGTAAGATGCCTGAAGATTATTATGGAGGGCCACCAAGTTGATTAGGGGAATGGAGCACTTCTCCTATAAGGAAAGGCTGAGAGAATTGGGGTTGTTGAGCCTGGAAAAGAGACAGCTTAGGGTTGACATAATTGCAGACTTCCAGGCCCTGAAGGGAGCTACAAGAAAGATGGAGAGGGATGTTTTACAAGAACATGGAATGACAGAATAAGGGGAATGGCTTTAGAATGGCAGACAGTAGGTTTGGATTACCTCTATGGAAGAAATTGTTTACTGTGAGGGTGGGCAGGCCCTGACACAGCTTGCCCAGGGAAGTTGTGGATACCTTGTGGATATCCCAACCCTGGAATTGTACAAGGCCAAGCTGGATGGGACTTCGAGCAACCTGATCTAGTGGAAAGTGTTCCTGCCCAGGGCAGGGGTGTTGGAACTAAATGATTTTTAAGGTCCCTTCCAACCCAACACAGAAGCTATTTTCTGGAGATTTTCTGGAATATTCTCCTTTTGGATCTATCTACTGTAAACATTCCTAATGGGAACCAGGTTTATACAGCAATGCTGATTGGCCTCATGAAGAAAACCCAAAAGCTACACTGTCTTAATTTGATGATTAAAGGAAGAAGAGAAGAGGTACCACCTCCACTGAAGTACCTATGTAGCAGTACAACTCACCTCTATATCATACATTACTGAGAGCTAATGCTTAATGAAGATGACAACTCTAAACTGTTGATTGCTAATTAAAAGATGTCTCTCTAGAATGACTGCTGCAAATGGCTGCCATCAGCTCCAGAGTCATCTGTCAGCCTTAGATGAGTTGGTATCAAAGGGCAATAGTTAAGACAATAAATGCTCCAAGTCATACTGCCATCTCACTGAGCTGACAGCCTCCAGATTTTTTCTGGTGATGGGCAGTACAGAAGCAAGGACTAATTATGTGTGAGTTATTGAGTTTTTTTAACCTACAAACTTCTTCCTATAAAGTAGAAAGATATCAGAACCTCAGCTGTGGCCACCAGAAGCCCCCCAAGATAGCCATGGTGAATGGGAGACTGCATTGGCAGTTGAAAATTAAAGATGGCAAAAGAATCTAGTAGCATGAGATACAGCAAATTATGACCTTGAGTTTTTGTTTCAGGCTCATCTACAGCAGTTTGATATCTGAACCACAGTTTGCAATAACCATGATTTTCTAATGTGTATCATAGACACATAATGGTAAAAATGCTCACAATAAAATACACAGTCAAAAAATTCTCCAATTCTGTACAATCACCAGAAATGGCATGAACTTCTGTATATTTCTAAAACATCTATTATAGACATTGCTAGAAACAGATGCAGTAGTGTTTATATCCTGATTCAAGGCCAGAATAACTCCATTTATTGGTACATAATGAGCTCCTTCACACATGTACTTGTCAGGTCTCACAGTCAGCTCCCAGAAACAGCATAATTTTCCAAAAAAAGAGCAAATTCATCTTCCTTTCATCTTCCCCCCTTCTCTCCCTCACCTATTTTGCTTGTATGGTGATGGTTTCAAAGCCAGACATATCCTAAATATAATATCCCCAAGTATAACATTGTACAGAAATAAAAAAAATTATTATAACAAACTAAATATTTAATAGAGATTTTACTAGTAACTCCTGATTTTGCATTTATGTCAACATCTGTTTGGGCATTTCCTAGTCCTGAGTCACTTCACATTGAAAAGATACAATTTATTCCACATGATATTTTCTTCTATGTCAAGTGTCACACAGTGATTATGATGAAAGCAAAGACTGAATACGTGCTTATATTAATTAGCAATTATTAAAAGCCAGGTCCCATGATTACTGCTTCATGGGCATGAGAATGAATTCATTATTAAAAGACCGCTGCCACAGAGTGAATATCTGATCAGCTTTGGCAGATCAAAAAAGCATAATAAATAAATGAGTAATCAAATGATAGTGTATCATTTGTATAAATTACCAAAGGACAACCTCCCCTTTTGGTTGAGATATGCTCGGATTTACAGAGGTTATTTACACAGTTTCACACAGCAGCAAATCCTTTGTTACCATGAGTCATGCCTGCAGAGGGAACGATTGTTACAGGAGAGATGGGAACAGACATGGGTTCAAATAAGTTGTCCATATTCTACCCAATGGTTCCATAGCACACTACTGCAATAAATCTAGATTTTAGTTGAATAGACTTTTGATCCACACCACAATCTCTCCATTTAAAAACAAAAGAATAAACAACAATAACAACAACAAAAAGTAAAGATCTCTCAGTACAGACTGGGAAGGCAATCCAAGATATTCTAGATCACAAGCAATAGAGTACACTTCTATTCTGCAGTGCATTTTTGCAGACTGTATGAAGCACTGTTATTTTTAGACATATACAAAGTAATAAACTAACCCAATATACCCTTAAAAAAGAACAGAATGTTTTCAGGCACACAAAGGTATTGTTTGATATTTAGATAATTCACAAACAAGAGAACTTTTCTTCATACTTGAAGTTATTATGAAAATCAATAAGCCACTGAGATATTTTGTAAATAGGCACCAAAAAACCAAGGAATTCAATTGGCAAAGAATTACGTATTTTAATTGGTGAAAGAGGCCACATTTTACTGGCCACTTATTTATCAGATTGTATGAAAGAAATAGCTGGCAATAAGGAAGTTATTGTACAGATTTGATTAATACATTTGAACATATATGTAAGAAAAAAACCAAAATTATCTGTTTCCTCAAAATTTAGCAAAAATAGCCATGGCATATGTTCCAGAATTCCTTTCAGCATGTCTTGCTTGTATCTGAAGAGTGGTCAGCAAATTGTATCCTCAGAAGGACCGATATTTCAAGTTCATCTAAATTTAGAAGCAGTCCATTTCCTTAAGAAATTGTATTTCCAATATTTTATTTTTAGACATGTCTCTTGTGAATAAGCCTTCTTTCCTTTAAGCATGTTCAACAGCAAAAAAAAACCCTATTATTATTATTCACTCTAATTATTTGGAAGTTAAGCCATACTTTTTTCTGGGTTTTTTCCCCACACACTGGCTGAATTTATAAAGTGAATCAGAAAATTATTTATCAGACGTGCAGGTAAATTCACAAAATTCTGGTGTTGGTCTTTGGTCCAGTTATGGATCCATTTTTTAACTGAAGAGCTCTTGAATTCCCACACTTCCACTAAAGTGTTATGCTTTCCCCATAACTATAATTACATACCTATATGCAAGTGTTATTATGGGAAGATTTTTAGTAAAAATACAAAAATTATATCAACATTACATATTTAAAATTATGGAAATTCTGGTCCTTCTAATATCTTTTCTTTGTATACTTTGCTGGGTACCTTGTTTTGGATATTTTGATTATCAGTGTAAATAATGGTTTTGCTTATACAGTGTCTTTGAGACCTGGTGGACCATTGTTGTTTATTCTGAGCTTGAGTGGACAAAAAAATACCTTGGCTTCTGCTTCAGTTAAAATTCAATCAGGATATAAATATATGTTTGCATGAAACTGTCAGTTGTGGATGTGTTTCAAGATACGCATGGTTGAAAATGCTGCATATGCAGCTTCCAACGAAGAAAGAACAGCATATATATTTAAGTAATTTTGAAACTGCAAATTTGAGTACGTGTGAAGAACGGCAAAAGTTAAGCCAGAAGTATTATTATTTTTTTTTAATTTGTGATGGAAGACTGGCTAATTTGTTCTGGCTTGTCTACAAAACCCAAAAAGGAAATAACAGGGCAAATTAAACTGGTACAAATAAATCATTCAATTGATACTTCCATTTAGTTGCAAAGTTTTAAGTGAGTATCATTCACATATGCTGTTTGTTACAGAATCATAGCACCTAGTTAGCCACAATCTGTAATGAGCCTTAAAAACTCAGTACAAAAAGGGCAGCTCCAAGTCCAGTCACTGCCTCTTTGGCTTCTTCTGGTGCTCTACACCAGACCATTAGATGACATACACAAAAAAACATAGATACAAAGCAAATAAATTGTAGTATAAACATAGGCAGAATCAGTGGGAAAAGCATCATCAGGCCAGTATTCCACCACACACATGGCACTTGTAGTTTAGCAAGTTCATGAGTTTCAAGTCATCCATAGATTTCTCTTTCAAGAGACAGAGGATGCATAATCATCCAACATGATAATAAAGGAGGTGCAGTATAACCAAAGTTTCCCAGAAACACATAACTAGAATAACACACCTGCTTCTGGATGTGACAAACAAGCATAACTGCTTTAAATAATATTTGCAGAAAGTCATAGATCAGAAATTATAAGGTCATACACATATTTCTTTTCCTTGCCTTCAATTACCAATTAAAAACATTTGCTAACTTGCTCATCATGCACCCCTGCATGTGGATACACAGCTATCCATGAAGTCTGTGTATTTCCAATATTTTACTTCAGAACATGCACTGTGACCTCATGCTGAAACTCTCCAATATTCCCACATTATCATTTTTCCTTACCGAGTTCTTTTTTTATCAAAATAGGTGCACACCATCCATGTTTCCCTCCCACCAAACTTACAGCATTCCTTCCAAGTTTTGTTTATTTGTCTAGATTATGAATAAAGTCCTTTCTCACTGGATACCTAGGCAAGTTATCATATATAATCTACTTTTAAAGCTTCATTTCATCCCTACTGCTTTCCATTCAGGTTTTGCTTTTTTTTTCCTCAGTGTTTCTTTATCTTCTAAAGCTCTCTCACCTATTCCCCAAGACGATTTTTCTATCACAAATAATGTATGCACGTGACTGTAACACCATACCAAAGCAAAGTGATTATTAACCATATTAAACAGATCAAATACACACAAATTCAATAAGATGAAAATCGGCTCAAAAGTTCTGAATTTTAGCAGATACTTGAAAAAATTTCTGAAGCAACAATATTTACAGAAATTTCTGCTTTCTGCTGAGTAACTTTTTTTTATTGTCACTATTTGATACATTGCAACTTAGAAGTTTGGTAAGGTTGATTGGCAAAGTGACATTCCAGTTAGAAATTAGAGGATGCATTTCATCATTTCAGTTAAACAAGAATCCAGAAATACCTTCACTAAAGGCAGACAATTGGAAAATTTACTAACTTAGAGATTTCAAACTCTGAGAAATAGGATACATCTAACAACACTGGTCATACCAGGGGCACAGTCAAAGCGAATTATCAAGGTGTTCTCTACATTCAGTGGAGGCTGATGGACACAAGATGACATTTTGTTCAGTAGATTAATTAATTAGGTTGACAAAATCCGCTTCTTAAAATGCCTGATTTTCTGCCTTAAACACACAGAGAGCTCAGGCAACTAACCACCTTAAACAAATGATACCACTTTCAGACAGCTCAAAGTAACTGAGATGAATGCCATCCTAACAGTGTGACTTTTAAAGAATGAGCAAGCCAACTTTTCCTAAAATTCACAAGTCACTATGATTAATTGATAGACTTTCATAATGATGATCAAGTGCTCTTTTCTGCAGAAGTCTGTGACAAGTTAGAGAGTACACACCATCACCATTCCAAACAGCTTCCACAGCCCCTAAGCCATGGGCAATTTCTGGATAACTAATGTCATGGAAAAGTCATTTCATTATTTAGTCACTAATAAAGTTACTCTTATTTTAATGTTAAAGGTGAAACATGAGCTCTGCTTACTGCTACAGAAAAAAGTATTTGCCCACAGCAAATCCTACTCCTTTGTTGCATTCAAGTATTTACTGCACCAGCATCTGGTAATAGTTAAAATGTGATAGGTACTGAATTCGACACAAAGATATTTCCAAATGAAAACTTTTACCTGAATAGTGGAGAATAATTATGGAAAACCTCATGTCATCACACCAACACAAAGCAGAAAAAAATTGTTTCTTTCAGAATATTCCCACTTTACCAATTAGACAATGATTATTCAAGGTAGAAATTCACTAACTCTTGTCAATACCAAATATCATTCTTATATTTAAATAGATCTAATTAGGGAAAAACATAGAGGATGTATTGCTTGCATCTAACACCTTACATCAAGACACAGGTCCTGATAATTACAGGTACTGCTATTTTAATTGATTTTCATCAAGAGCCATTAAACCTGTTCTGACTATAGATCTGTCAAAATAGAAAGTGTCTTTGTAAATGATCATCCCATTTAAAACTTATCTCTATGGAGATACAAACAACAGGTGTGCCCTAAATTGAGAGATCCTGCCAAAGAGACCATACTGACTGGAATAACACTATCCTTCTTGCATCTGCTTAGAAGACTCCAAACAGAATCACAGAACTACTCTACGAAATATGTGTTCTTCTACATACATCCCATGTTCTACCAAAAAATTAAGAAAGAAATTAGAGTCAATTGACAACACCTGGAATCTCTGTGGGTATAAACACACTTTTCAACAAGAGCCCAGATTTCTACTCAACAGAGTTAACATACACACTTTTTCAAGGAGATTTTCATGTCTATGACCCTGTAACAATGGAGACCTTGGAGGTCCTGGTTTACTGTTTTTATTAAAAAATTGATTAGCTACCCTAGTGCTAGGACAAAAGCCAGGAAAAGGGCATCTTTTGCTTTAGCATCAGGATTAAAGAGCCGCTTCATTCACCTTTACATGGGTAATCAAACTCTTAATTCTGCTAGACTAAAATAATGGTTTCTGGTTTCAGATTTATTTCAAATTAGAAGTTAATGCTTCCTATTCTCTGCCTTTAGTATAAACTACACCAAAAATTAAAACTCCAGTGAAAATTGGTGACTTCCATTTCACAAGTTCTACCTTAGACCCTTGGCATCACTCTTGGTTGTTTCCAGTGACACTATCAAAAAAGGTTTCGGCCAACAAGCTTTTTAGCAAACCAAGACATAACCTACAATGAAATCAACACCAAGGAGATTCAAACTCTTCATAATCAGCTTTAATTGATCACATATTTCATCTTTCACATGGCCAGTTCATCAGTGAATGTTTACTCAAGTGTGATATCAGCACTGCATGTCAAACACCTCATGTGAGCATCCCTTCCCAGAATAATGGCACTTCTTACTTTGGTACAGCCATAAGCGATAGACAGAAGACACAAGTTTCATGAGCTTTTAGTAATTTGAGTTGCTTTTGCTATCTATAGCATAAAAAAGCCTAAGGATTTGCAGATACTGGCAATGCCAAATACTTACTGAACCCTCACACATCTAAGCACCACTTAGAGAAAACCTTGCTAATTTGTAAAGAATAGCACACATGCTCTGTCACATGTAGCAGTCGAGATCCCAGAAGAAGTTAGAAAACACAATATTGATCTAAAAGCCAGAATATTCATCAAAAGTACTGAAAGCATCAGCTATGTAATTACATGATTAATCAGAAGCATATGACTGCTTTAGCATAAGCATCTCGGAGATGTTGAACTTTTATTAACAATATCTGCATTTATGGGCCCTGTAATATGAACTGACAGAACTGAAGCATTGGTTGAAACCTGTTTATAGGCTGGAGAAAACTGCATTTAGTCCTCAAACTCTTTCCAACTGTCAAAAAATATCTTATGGAAACAAGCATAAGAGATTGAGAGCATGTAAAAGATTTGCATAAGAAACAAGAAAAGAAATATATTTAACTGAAGACAGTCAAATTAGCAACAGAAAAATTGAGAATACAAGCAGCTGCTGTATATGCATCAAAATTTTCCCACAAAGTCCTTTTTCCAAGTAGGATATAGGTACAACTTTGTAAAGTAACCAGGCACTTTTAACTGGTCAGCATCTTGCAGAGAAAACTGTCAAAGTACATATTACCATACCATACATAGTTGCACCATTCCAGTTTCACTGAAACTGAAATACAATTTTATATTTACAAGTTGGTCATCAAAACTGTCAGGTATTACAATGACAGATTAAATGGCTTGTTATGCAAATTTGTAATCAAGTACCTCATAAAAGAAGCAGCAAGTGAGCAATTGTGTTTCTCTACTTCATCACAGCTTCTCCATGAGGAAAATTAAGCCATGAGATATTTGGGGAGGAATGAAGGCAAACTTATTTAGACTATTAGAGCAATGAACTGTAAGTGCATTGTAATTTTTCCATACTTTGAATTTACAAATGCTGATCACCTTTGTAGGAGATTAATCTTTAAAAACAAACTAGTGTTACCTACGCTTGAGATCAGTAAATTGCAGGGATAAAACTGTTACGTATAAGGGACTTTCACACATGCTCCGTCAGGTTTGGTGATTTTGTGGATCCTTCTTGCCTCAAATTCTATAAAAACAGTACATGAAGTATGAGAGTCCTTAGACTCCTCAAACTGGCCAGTACTTTATAGTTAATATGGTGAATTATTTTGGAATAAAATTCCATGAAGTCACAGTCATCTTAGATTAACAACACTTTTCCATTAAACTAATCACATAATTTTTGTTCTTGCATTGTGACTGTCTGTGTGGGAAATATATATCAATGCAATTATTCAGAAAAATATTCCAAAACAATTATTTTGAAGCATTTGCATATGTAGACAAATGACTAATCTCTCTCTACTTGAATGGGGGAAAAATCTTCAACACAGGCTGGACACAAGTCATATTCTCTTTACCTCATTGATTTAAGACAATTTAGTTTGATAGGAATGAATTTAACCTCTTGCGGTTTCAGCTTGCCCCTAATTCACTTGATAAGTACTTTGGAAATTGCCTGATTACCTCTTAAGTGTCTTGGACACCCGTCAGTAGCACAATAAACAAACAAGCAGTAGCTTATCAGAAGGAAAAAAAACAAAAAAAAAAAACCAAAAAAAAAAAACCAAACCAAAAAAAACCACCATAGCATGCAATTTTCCAATCCCTCGATTTTAAGTGACATAATGAAAGAAAATAACTTTTGAGTTTTATTCAGCTGTTTCAGTGACTGGAAGTGATATTAGGGGATATAAGTCCTTTAAATAAATTACTCTCAGCATCATTTTCAGCGCTTCAAATACAGAACATTACATGGCTCCTTTGCAAGCAGAATATGGTGTGATTTTCAATTAACAAGTTATAAAGCAATAGAAATCATAGTAAAACAATCTACCCCACATATACTTTATCAGAAATTAAGAAAGTGCTACCATATATAACTGGAAACAGTAGATCTGCCCTCAAGAGCAGAATTCTAAAGTTTGCTATCCAATTTGCAAACAGCCTCTAATAACATGTATTTCAGACAAGAAACACGCTCAGCATGCAAAATTACTTCTCTAAGGCTTCTTTCACACAGACCAAATTGTTCACATTGGTTTACAAATATCTAATCTTGCAGTTACATTTACATCATCTGAATTTAACTGAGAATTGATCCCTGGAAGGACTCTGCTTTCCAATAAGATCTATAGTGTAACTTCTAATTAAAATCAAGTTTATTGAAGTAAAACAAATACCCTATTATTATGGACATTGCATATGCCTAATTTCCATTAAACGGCAAGATTTAGGACTTCTGAATTTCCTACCACAAGAGAAAAGATCTAGTTTGTCAGATGAGTGGTGTTTGGATTAGAGTACTGACAAGGAAAGACAGATTGTGTGAAACACAAAATTAGGGGTTTTATTTCAGAATGCACAATGTCCCAAGCACTTGTTCCTTTCCTCAAAACACAGCAACAGGAATTGCCTCAAACCCATGCTCTATTAAATTCCATAAAAGCAGTGCTGGAAAAGCTGCAAACTATGAGTTTCAAAAGAGGCAGAAATGTTTCTCCTGTTCTTCCCCTTCTAGCTCCAGGATAGTTATTTTAAGAAGACAACAATCTAAACCAGTAATTAAAAAATGAAGTTTAAATTTAGTGAGAAATGAATGTCATTGGCAAAATAACTCCAGTGAGTGAATGACCTGACCATATGTGCAATCACAAGGTAAGAAACTAATTTTCATGGACCTCTGCTCAATTATTGCGAGCTGGCACAGTGTTGTCAGTTCTAAAGGTTAATGCAGTAATGAAAGATGACAATCTCTCCTAAGCGATTACTGAATGCCCAAGCAGGTATTCACATTTTAAATTAAAGGTGCTCCAAGCAGCCTGAGGATATGTGGTTTGTCCCAAATCGCTATCACAGCCCGTGTGGAGTGTCAGCCGAGGCTCCGCTGCTCTGAAGCACCAAGTACAGCTCAGGTGCCAAGATGCTGGCAAAGCTCCAAATGCAATATTCTGCCCAAAAGTGAGACAAATTTAAATCACCTGAACTGTTCATAATTGAAACCATTGTGATTTTTCAGAGGACAAAACTTTGCGGGTTTTTAGGATCATGCCTAATGTTTCTTAGAATCTCATTTAAATTTTGTGATATGTATTAGGTAAATCAGGAATTAAATTATAAATTAATAATCACAATTCCCATCCCCTTTTGAAATAAACTTTTACAGGCCAATCTGTTCTTAGTGATGGTTGTCATGTCTTTATCTGGAGATAATGTTCTCCAGAGACAAATCCAATACTGAAACACCCAGCACGCCCAAGCAAATGCTCCATTAGACATCCATAAATTGCACACAAATATGCTTCGTAAGATGGAACTAACAGAGAAGGAAGATACTACTACCCACTTACATTCTGGGTAGTCTCAAACCCACTGAAATCTTTATTATGCCATTCATAAAAATAAAAAACATAATTAAACTGTAACTACCAGCAGTGAATTAGAATTAAGTGTCTGTTCAGGCATACATTTCAACTGCATCTTCAGTCCTGCCACTCACAATACCAAAATGGTCTCTTGGCCACCTAAGCTTTAAAAAAACCAGGGTATTTTCACATTCAGAGGCAACACTAACATCTTTACTAACTAACACTAACATCGTTACTAAGTACCCCCAAGCAATTCATACAAGGCCAAGAATGACAGCAATGTTAATGTCTCCTTTCAGGGTGAAAGGGCTTTTTAATTAAGTAATTGATTTCTCTGGCTTTGACCATTTCTTGCAAGTCTTGAGTCATTTTTCAAATCATCTCTGCTGCTGAAATACTGGAAAGGAGGCCTAGTTTAATTTCAAGGTTACTTTCTACTAACTGCAAAGTACATGGAGGGGGGAAAGGTTTAATATAAGGGAAAGGGAACAAAGACACCTGTAATCACCATGGACTCCTCGAGAAAAATAAACTGTTATAAGCCTTCCAAAATGTCATAAGATATTACAATCAGAAATGGTAACCAAACAAGGTATGAAGTTCTATACAGAAGTAGTTCAACTCGCAACTTTTACTCATGCTAAGATTTACGGTTGGGTAAATAGCAAGCTCTCTCTGGAAAGCAAACCGAAGGGAAATGACACACAGTGATTGAGAAAGAGGCTTTAGAAAGCCAAAATATAATAAGTCAGTTTTCATCTTAAACATCCTTTTTTGTTATTGTTGTAGTTAACGGTTTTAAGACAATTGCTAGTTTTCATTAAGGAATATCGCCATGTGAATTACATACAAAACAAAACAAAAAAAAAAGACAATCTACTTTTCCCCAGAACATATCAACTTAAATTCCAGCTTTGTTACTAATTCCATTGTGACAGAAGAGTCAAAAGTGAAATGGTAGGGATGATGTGTCCCACCATGATCTGAGGGCATGTTTAATCCCAAATCAGAAATATGGATTCATATCTTTAAGTAAAAAGTAATTATTAAATGTCTCAAAGACAGTGGAATTCAAGCCTCTTCATGCCAGCACCACAAACATATTGATGAAAGCAGTGAAAAGTATCAAAGGAGAGATTGCAATGGTATTTTTCAGCTCCAGATAAAATAAAAAAACAGCAATCACTCCTGAAATTGAACATTTAAACTTTTTTTGTATCTGTACACAGTCCAAGAAGTGAGCACCTCCATTTGAAATTTTACATGTTCCTTAAAGAACAAATAGCAGAAGAAAGTCAATTAAGTGTTCAAATTTTTTGTATTTAGCATTGATAACAGAATTTGTTGCTAGGATGATATAAATTATATAGTGCTCCTGTAAAGAGTAAAGGTTAACAAATCCACCTGTTGCATTGTGAGCCTAAAAATTGCTAATAAAGTGTTTTGGAAAATGCAGTTGAGTTCCCCTCTGGGAAACAGGAGTAAATAATGAGTACCCCGATTCCAGATATTTCTGGGTTTAAGAGCTAATGAGATTTTGATTTTTAAGATTGGCAAAGCAACATGTAAACACCAGGGCAAGAATAGATGCAAAATGATAAAGTACTAATGATTCTGAAGTCTCTTGGACTTTTGTTGCCAGAGACAGTAAAAGACATTGATTCACAGTGGAAAGATCTTCTCCATGAAACACCAAAAGAACAGTTTTGGGAATGCTGATCTACCTCTTGAGTGGCTGAAATACCAAAAAAAGGCCTGTTACTTACAGAAGTAAGGCATTTATCATGATATGTCTCATTAGGGATTGGTTACCAAAGCCCACAACAACAATAAGGCATTCTTGGGTGCACGGATGTGGCACAATCATGACAGGAGGAAGAACTTTCTCATCGTTAGAGCCTCTTGCACAGAGCTCCTTCCATTATGGGTGGTCGTCAAGTCCCACTGAACTCTCTTCAAGGATCATTAATCCCTTTCAGATCACTTGACCTGTAGCCACAGCAAGTTGTGTGATCAGCAACATACATAACTCTGTGTGTGTACGTCCAAAGCAGCAAAAACCTACCAAAGCTGTGTCACTTGAGATATTTGTTATCTGTCTGGAATTATTTTGGTTTTCATTTGTAATTTTTTTCAGCAATGTGAAAAATTTCTCTGCAATCCCAATTCTGGGGAAGATGAGAAAATAAATGCAGTATTCAAATGAAACATTTCTAAAATGTTTCTAATTTTGAGAAGTATAAAACTACATACTATGAATCTTAACATATTCAGATAAAAGGTTTGTGCAATACCTAGGCACGGTGGTAATTTTTTCAGTGGGGAAAAAACACTAAAAAAAGAAACAAACAGGTAAGGAGATATAGTGACATTTTATTATTCAAACTGAGACTTAACATTTTCAACCACTGTTCTTCATGTCATTGATTACCACATCCTTTATTCTTCAGATTAAAATATTCATACAAACAGAAATTAATTCTATTATATTCAGCACCTGGCAGACACTTACTGACTTCAGCACAGAAGGTCTTCAAATCCCACCCAAGGGGAAAAGATTAAGCCTAAGGTTAAACAAAGTGAATTTCTACCAGCTGTCTTTTAAACAAACTGAACAAAATGGATTAAAAAATGGAAAACTGACCACATAACATACTAAATTTCTTTGGCTTTAAATATTTTATGTTTTAAATTAACCTTTAGAATAACAAAGAAGAAGCAGCAAAGTAGTAGCCACTTTTTTTAAAAAATGGTGCTTTTGTCAGTGGTACCCCTTATATTGCCTTCCATTGTTACTTTGTTTAAATACTGGAGGCTGATGGAAGATAATGAAACAATCAGGTTTAAAAGAGTCCACGTTTCCTACAATACTACTTTTGTCATTCTGCTCCCGGGTCAAGGTCAGAGACGGAAATACTGCTTTTGGGTTCTCTCTGTAGTCTCAGTGGTCTCCCTAATGGAGTAATTACAGCTGGTCGAGCCTCACTGCAACACCACATCAAGTGGATGCATTTGCAGTCCCAGCTGGCAGAAAGGGCTCATTCTGGTCTGCTTTAGCCGAGCTTTTTAAAGCCTTCCTTTGCCAAACAGCTCAAGGCTTACAGACAGAAGGGTCAGCACCGGGAAAAACTCATGTCTGAAAAATACACATACAGCAGAAACGGCCAATGTTATACCAGAAACTTTCCTCCAATCATTCAAAAAAGCCCTGTGGAAAATGATATAAAGGTAATGCTTTCAATAAAAGGCAAGTAGCTTGGTTAATACTATTACAAACTCAACACTGTAACTTTAATAGAGCATGACCAGAGGGAGACACATCTGAAAACACCACAGGATGGTTTCTAAACCCCTCGATAAAACAATATGCAACCTCTCAGTGAGGATATATCAGCAGCACAAGTATAAGCCTTTCATGGGCAAAGCCAAGGAAGAAACTGAGATGCCAGCCAGTCCTAGAACATGCACAATGCTGCACTCCTGGCCTCCTCTCTGAGGAGGTGCCCAAAAGCATTCACAAGCACCTGTTCTACAGGTCATTATTTTAAACATCCTGAATAAAAGCACTAAAACCTCAAATAAGAAATTACAAAAATTCTATTTGTATATAATTGTGTTACCCAGTTGGGGTTTTGAATAATGAAATCTTTCACTTTTATTCCTTATCCAGACTCCTCTAAGAAACAGCAATTCCTTCACATACACCCTACAACTGCATAGTTATTTATTATGAGAATTTACATTAAAGGTGAAACAAGACAGTTTTCTTCATAGTCCTGTATCTAAGCTATCTTGCTATAAACATACCTTTATACTACCCAGCATATGACTAATGATATAAAAACCAAAAAAGTCTGATCAGGTGGAGAAACTTCCAAGTGCAGGTTATGAACTGTAGCCTTTCACTTGTATTAAAAAAATGCACTAATTTTATTGCTATTTTACAAGACCTTCAAAGGCTATGCTATTCTTAAATATAACAATCTTTCAACAGAATATTGTCCTTTTACTCATAAGCCTTTATCTGCTAGCTGCAGATAACATCCCATTCACTTTTTAAATAATATTTAAAGGTCAAACCAATAAGGCACAGAAAATGTGAACATCTTGTACAATTCAAACAAGGCACTGCAGAAGCCACAGGGGGGTACTTGCTAAAATGATTGAGCACTTTTTAACATATTTATTCAATGATTACCAGGGGCACGATGTAATCCACTTCTAATGGAAACCCACGGGAAGGGAAAACTCTGCTGAAAATTCATAAAAAACATTTTCAGAGTTTCTTCCTTGTCTGTTTTCAAATCATATGAAGGAGAAGTTATAGATCAGAATGCATCTAAATTACAGTTACTTACAAAAAGATGTCTAAGCTAGTTTTAAACTGTTTCAGGCAATAAGGACTTTCAGATGAGGGAGGTGATCAAACTTGGAGGCACAGGGATCCACAGGACAGACAAATCTCATGGGTCTTGGGAAATTCTTGATCTACTCTGAGCATTATTGCCAACACAGGCAGCTTCTTACACAGATGAACTTTTTAGCTACTCACCTAACTAACTCAGTCCCAGTGGATAATTGAAACTTTGCTCTGACCACTAATCACCTCAGCCCTGAGGGGCAGAAAACACACACAATAGAGAGCATTTATTTTTCCAGTTCTGACCAGTGCAGTTTACCAACCCAAACCTTTAGTCAGCCTGTATCAGATGCTGCTGAGGACAGCTTATCTACATGCAGGGGTAACAAACAGATAGATATCAAACTACAATCCCGTTCCTATTTGAGATTAAATGTGCACATTTTTTCTTCTTCTGTGAATTTGTTCAGGTTAGAAGGGACCTTAGGAGAGCACAAAACCTGCTACTCCATGAAGCTGCTCAGAGCTTTATCCAGACCAGCATGTATGGTCTGCCATTCCAAATTCTAGGTGTTCAGCCTACAACAGCAATCCCTGAAGCCATAAAATCCCCTGCATATACACTCCTATGTACATGAAGTGCATGAAACATACAGAAAGAAAATTCAAAAGCATCAGTGACTCAGAGGGGCATTTTGAAATCAGTATCCTCTATGTGTGTAAAAAAATCATGCTTTCAGTTCTTCTGAGAAGAAAAATGTTTAGATCAGTTTTCTTCCTCCCTGCATGAGTAATTGCTGTAGTCTATAAGCTATTATCTGCCAAGTGTCAGACAGTTCTCTAACCTCACACACACATACACAAGAGCAGAGGGAGGCACAGACCTGTGTTTCATGAGTTTCATGAGAAGCTGCATCTGGCTGGAATGTCACATAGGATGCTGAGCTTGCAGGAGATTTAGATGTGCCAGCAGAAGGGCACTCTGGTGCTGACAAGATGCAGTAGCCAAGCTCCTCTGTCCTGAGATAGTTTTGCCCCACCAAAACAACAACTTTTGGATGCCAAAGTTAAGGGACAGCTTCAAGGCACCGACAGATTCTTACTGCCAAATATTACCCTGGTGGATTAAGCCCTTGTTCAGATCCCTGTAATTCTGGGAATCAACTCTATTTCAAGGTACCATTAGGAAAGCAGTTTAGCAAAGTCTTTTTTAAGCCTTCATTTAAATTAAACAAATGCTTAAGGCACTGCTCACAAATGCATTGGCTTTTAATGGTACAATAAAAAAGAAAGCCTTCATGCCAACACATTTATGTTCCTCATTGAAAACTTGTACATGGTGCAAAAAAACAGAAAGAGTATAGTAGAAAAGAAAACTTTTAAAGCAAAACTTGACTTCCACTACTAGTGCCAGATGAACAAATGCACACATGCATGTTGGGTACACTAAAACTTTGAAAGTGTAGAGGTATATATGTATATAACAGATACATATACATGATATTTATAAAAATTAGTATTATATTAATATATTAACATAACTGTATATATAAATACAGGAGATATACATGTACTCAAATATGATTGCTATAGTTTGCAAACAAAAAGTTAATTTTCACGTGTCCCCGTCCCACTACAGCAGATCTGCACTGCACTTGCTTCAGGGAAAAACTGTCTCCAGATAGATGAGTTTTAATGAGTCTACTTCCTTAGAAATTCCTTCTAGCAGGATCTTTAAGAACTTCTGTTGAGTAATATTTATCAGTTTTTGCAGACTCACCTACCCGTTTCTGGAGGATTCTACTCGGATTTTGATTGATGGAGTTCGTTATTGTGCCAGCGTTATCTCACAACAGCAGCACAACTTTCTGGTTAGCTTGTTGTTATCATGGATATTGAGCTGGTATTGACAGTCCAAACAGCAACAAAAATGCCATTTTTATATTCCCAGAATGGTAACGTATAAAAAAATTTCCCCCTTGTCATGGTCAGTCTTTCAGAAATATTCCATCTCCTCTGACAGAGATCTTGCATATTATGTTTCCAGTAAATTTTAAAATAGACAAACCTCCATTCTATGAAAAAAAAAAAAGGCATGAGAAATACCTTAACCACTTAGAGATTTGTTATGTTGCTTGCTTAGACTGTACACTTGTTTCAGTGGATACACTCTGTGTAGAATATACTGAGGATATTCAGTTCTGAAAACAAAGATATTCTGTGATCTCACTGGGTGAGTAACAGATCTATTTTCTCTTCCAGACAACATCTTATTTCACCTGGGATCCTCACTCCAATCAGCAGCAGGAGTCCTATGTCCTCTCAGACACTGCCCTGGTGCGGTCCACACCACTGATGTCACCAGGTACCACTACAAGGATCGCAAAAGCCATTTTATACACATAACACGCAAGTGACTGGGTCTCACCCATTTTAAGCAATTAAAAATGCCCCAGCAGATGAAATAGAAAACCTGCTTAAAGCTAAAGCAAACACTTCCTTAAAACAGGTACATAAACTTTACTAAAGATATTCAGAAGAGGTAGAAAGAGATGGATATTTAAAATATAAATCATGAGCTGTACTTCAGTGATTCCTTTTCACTACAAAATTTATAATAAAAATCTCCTTGACAGGCTTAGAGATATTAAAGATGGTATTAACAGCTACTTTGCCAAATACGAAAATACATTAGTGAAAGTGGTTTTAATCTCCTGCTGTTACTGTTAAAATTTTAATCCTGTTCTGGAGAAGCAACATTTGAAAAGAGAAGAAACAGCCAAGAAGACACCACTTCTGAAGAAGCAAAGAGAGCGTAGATGTTCTGATCAGCCACTCCTGGGCTCTTTATCTGTTTGTTTCCACCTTTCAAGTGCTCAGAGTTTTTCTCATCAGTGCTGGAAAAAAGAGAAATGACAACCACTGAATTGCAAATCCAGTTTTTTGTGTGTTTCTTTGTTTTCTCAACAAAATGCAGATGTTGCAATCAATTTCTTGTCTTGGAAGGTTCCCCCTATCTGGCTTTATACGGCAATAAGGTCATAATATCCTTTAGAAAAAGGAGAATGGCAAGTTGATTTCTAGGAAACTGATTAATGCAGTAATAAAAAAAATTATATAATATTTCAATCCCTAAACACCTTTTCTCAAAAGAACAACAGAACATCCTGTTTCCTTAAGAGCTTCTCCACTAACTGGATCTACTTTGTTTTATTAATATCATTCTGAAAATTTCCAAATGTTGTTTAATTGTGTTTTCAAGTTGCAATCTAAACAGGTATTTGAATTAACATCATCAGAAACAGCTCAGTTCTGAAACAAGTGGGTTCTTGTTCTGTACAGAAGGCAGTAAGGAAGTGAGAGAGAAGAACATATCCTTGGGATGATGGACTATGTTTATACACTTGTTCACTTTTTCTTACAAAACAGCAGAAATATGCAGTTGGAGACATCCCATTTTCCCTTGGTTTGCACCAGTCTTCCAAGTAACCTGTGAGCTTCTCAGCACAGGGTATTATAGCTCCTACTAGTTTACATGACTCAAAAGCAACTAAAAAATTTTATAAAATAAATAACAGGCTATTAAATACAAAGCTAAAATATATTTACATCAGAGTCCATAAACGGCAAATTGTTAATGGCTGACAGACCCCTCTGAGAAAATCTCACTAAAAGCTTGCCTAGTTATTCTATTTTTTCCCAGACATCACCTAGTTGCCATTTAAAGCACAGGGCTGAATGGATAAACATCTCATCTGGTCAAGCTGCTCATTTGTTCTAGTGAAAAAGAATATGCTGAAGTATTCTCTGAGGGCTTTGTTAAAGGAAAAAAAAAAAAAGTTTTAAAAAAACCAAAACTATGCAAAAAACAACACTAAAATCAAATCCCAATGTTTTTTACAGATGAGTAACCAGAGATATTTATCTTTCAGAAACTGGCTAGAATGTGTAATAGGTAGATAAAAGTTCACCAGTTTCTTAAACACCTGGACCTCTTCCCTAACCAGACACCAGACTGCCAGCCTTCTATCTCAGAGCCCTTCTTGCTTACCCTACTCAATTTTTATTTCATATCTTCATTGGATTAAAAATTGCCCACTTTCTATTTCTGTGTTCTCAACTGAAAAGCACACATACAAGGGGGCAGTGGTGGTGGTAGTGGTTACAATTGCAAATACATTAACTTCTTTCAGTGTGTTTTTAACGGTCAAAATTGGGCTGATTATTCCAATTGTAAATATTGACACTGACATTATACAAGTCAACTGACTTAAAACTACAGGGTGACAAGACTTACTTTGACTTTCACAAAAGCTAAGTCTGTGCTACCTACAAGCAAGTCATCATGCACCGCAGCGTGCTGTGCACAGGCTGATTCACTGCAAAGATCAGGACAAATACAGCTCTTTTTCCAAGTGATACTATCTAACTGCATCTCTGTCAGTTCTGCAATTTTAGAAACTGCAAAGAAAATAATGCAGATGGACTGAGTTGGCAAAGTCAGGGTTCTGTTGTGTTGTCAGCTGATGACTAAATGATTCCTCTTATTGCCTCCACCATAAAATACAATGTATTTGAGATACTCCCACAATTTAGTTCTTGGTTAATGTGATCTCCTTAAGTACTGTTCCAGCAATGGTTTGTACACTAGCCAGTAAACTGGGCATCTGGCTGGTAGCCAATGACATCATCAGCAACAGAATAGATCTCAATGACACGTTACCTTTTTATGCATCACCAGAGTTGATGCAGGGAGTAATGGATTTCCATTGCCTTTCAGAAAGGAAACTGGTTTCAAAATTTCTTCGCAAATGTGCCCCAGCTCCACGGAGGCACTGAATTTGAATTCTCCATGTTATGAGGCCTTTCCAGAGAGTTCCTTTCTCATATAGATTTCACTATGAATTCCTTCAGGTTTCATTTTATTACTTTCTTTCACAGAAACACCCTTTCAAACACTCTCTCAAGTACTTGTGTTTAGGATTGGGGTTTTTTTTCAGTCTAAGAGAAAAAACAAATCACAATGATGTTTAACAAACTCAGAACATCTTGCTGATATTTTTCTTCAGGTGCATTTTATCAGTGAAACTTATTCTACTTTATCTACAAGGCTTTGCAGGACAATGAGCAAAATGAGACTGCTCCAGATGTTGAAGATTTCATGGACACACGCGGCTGACCTGCTGGATGTGCACAGCAAACCTGGCACCTCTGACAGGTAACCCGTGGTGCTGCACCACAAACACAGCCAGGGTTTGTATGCCTGCCACACTTCCTTTCTATAAGGTTTACACATTAAAAAAAAATAAAAATAAAAATAAAAAATTGAAACAGAGCATTTGTTTCATGAAATACTAATGCAGGAATGTACACCTTTTGAAGGATTTTTAGACCATTCATTGCACCATTAGGATTTGGTTTCTTTTTATTGCATTCAAGCTGCTGTTTTTTGTGAAGTAAATTCTGTTGAAGTGACTGAGTGACAATTTTTTTCAGCAATAACTTCATTGTTTCAGTCAGATCTACTGCGTGGTTAAACATCACTGATTATTTGCATGATCTTTATAATGAAAGTGTCCTTAGTGTGCTGGCTGACTTTGCAATGTGAAGCCCAATATACACATTAATCATGTAGCTAATCTAGTTCTCATCTGACCTTGATTTAGTA
Organism: Dendrocincla tyrannina; assembly: GCA_035047865.1. Lineage (NCBI taxonomy): Eukaryota > Metazoa > Chordata > Aves > Passeriformes > Dendrocolaptidae > Dendrocincla > Dendrocincla tyrannina. Next base: position 913,847 of record JAWWMP010000002.1, read on the forward strand.
AAACCACAATATTGCAAAGAAATTAGGTCTGTGGAGATATTTTATCAGACTTAGAAATCTTTATTGCTACCTACTTTTTCACTTTGCAAAAGGATTGAAAGGTTATTGGATACTTTACTTATATTCTGCCTCTCACCTATTTCTCCTCTCTGGTTATGAGTTTCAGTCAAATACTTCATGCAGGGGTTTTCCTTCTCCCTGAGGATTTCAAACTAGTCTTGAGAAAAACAGATATTTTCATGGGGGTTTTCATTAAAAGACACAATTTCAGGCAAGCAGAAAGTAATAACACTATGAAGGTATAAGCCCACATAGCCAGGTCATAACCTGCTCTCATAACACTCCCTTGGCACTCTTAATATTAATACAGACTTTTACCACCTTGAAGATTTTTATAGTAAGACTGCAGGAAGGGAGAATTTGCTCATTAATTGGAATACAAACACAAACATTCAACTGTGTCCTGACCTTTCTCCATGAATATTTATAGACTAACAAGCATTAGTTCAAAGGAAAGGGAGAGACACGACAGTTTCATATGGGGCACAAGCTCTTGTGGACTGCAGAATGAGTTCTTATACGCCCTACATATAAAAACCACAAAGACAATAACTGGCACTGGAAAGATTAGGTATGGCTAGAATAAGCATTACTTAACCCCAAGGGTTTCAATTTAACCAAAATCCCCTCTCCCACAGCAGCTGAAGAGGCTACAGAGATTGTAAGAGCACCCTTCCACCACCCTTTCTCCCAGCCAGAGAAGCCCTTGTGCTCAGCCTCTCTGATTAGGATTTATGCAAGAGGAGCCGTTAAAAATGGTTTAAAAATTGTTTCAAAGTAAGAGGGTTTTTTGACCTTTTCATGATGAATGTGAACTGAGAGATGCTAGGGTTCATCCTCCCATGACGATAATCCTCTTGGAAACCCGACCAGTGTTCCTCCTTGCCTGAGGCAGGTGACAGTGGCAGTGATGACATGTGGTGTCACACTCTCAAAGTTGGACAACTTTAACTTAGCACTGGAGGGCAATCTTTAGACTTACATCACTACAGTGTAACCCCTGTACGTTCAAAACACTTGATTGCACAGAGGTTTATTTATTAAGTACAACATGGGTACTGCTCCCCCTTTTGACAGTGTTCCAGTTTACCTGAGTGATCTACACACAAAATCTATAGGAGGAATGCTGAAGACACCAAGCGAAAACAAGAACCAGAGAAAGATGCTGGTGTAAAGGCAAGGCTGCATTCAAATTTTACCTGTTTACACACAGGTAAAATTATTCCAAAGTAAATTATTTTAACATGGCAATTCTTTTCCACGTTATACGTGGCAGCTTGCCTCAAATGAAGAGCACAAAGTTCAATAGCACTTTCCTTTCCCTCCAACTATTTAACCTTTTGCTAGCAAAAAAACAACCAAACAAACAAAAACCCAAACAACCAACCAACCAAAAAAAAAAAAAAAACAAAACAACCAACCAAACAAAAAACCAACCAAACACACACACACACACAAAACCACCAAAGCAAAACAAACAAAACAAAACAAACCACAACAAATACACCTTCATATGGCAGCCTTGGAGTCCAGGTAAATCCGCTTCAGATCCCCATGAATATTTGGATTGATGGTCTTTATCTCAGCATAAACTCAAATGAGATATGCTCAGTGACCATGGGACAAACTGCCCTGATAGTAAAAATGGAAAACATCGTAAACAAAAGAAGAGCAATACAAAGAACCAAAAGAGAATATAGCAAAGTTGGATCAGGGGGCCCAGATAATTCAAGATGTGCGTATCAATGAAGACCTGGTCGCAGCAGATGACAGGCCACATTAACAGGCCACATTAACATTTTTGCTTGTCTTCCAACACCACACCACCCACAGGAGTGGCCTCTGCCTTTCACTGCAGTAAAGATCTGACCAAGGCAGGCTTCAGTTTGAGCTGCAACCCCATGTTAATGAGCCAAGTCTACAGTAAACCAAAGACACATTCAATTGAAAAATCTATTCCTGAGCAAACACTGCTGGTTTCAAAGTTTCCCATGCTTACACATTTCTAAATGCAGCTGCCTATGCTTTCTGCTCACAGTAGAAGATGAAATGCCACTAAACACCACTTTAGCCTGCTGCTTTCAGCAGCCTCAAAACAAGTATGTCCATGAAACAGAGAGCAAAGACGCTTTTCAGGAGGTCGTTCTGACCATAAAGCTAGACCTATGGGAACCAGGAGAGGCAAAAGCAGCACTGTAAAGTGTCATTCAGGTGTTGTTGTTATTATTTACATTTCTATTTAGCACTGTGTACACATCTAAGAACAAAATCATTTTTATTGTATCTACAAGAAAACACATTCTCCATTTCATTTTTACTGCATCTATGGTACTTTTAACTTCTAATACATATTTACATGGATAATTAAGCATAGTGGCTTAAAAGACATTTTAAAATGGTAATTATCAACTGGAATTATTCCCAGAAGTAATTTCTAAAATCTGGGGCACTGTATTTCACTAAATTTCAGTAGTACTACATAGTTTCCTACACTTTCTTTTATCCAGCTAAATGTAGATCACAAGACTATTTGATCCAGATGAAATTGCTATGATAAACAAACTATGGCTTTTCACAATTAGTATTGCTTCTCTAGCAATTTCAGAGAAAAATCTGACAATACAGCTAGGACTGCAAATATCTAAGTAAGAGACTCCCTGCAGTCTGGAAAGGGAAAGCCAACAAGGAGCACGCTTGCTCCAAGATGGTGTAGCGTAGAACAGCAGAGCCATAAACTGTTCCAAAATACCAGGAACTGAAAGTGCCTTTACTCATATGCACGGGAAAAGCCTCTTCCTTCTCTAAAACTGAACATAAGCTACTGGAGCTGAATCTTGACATTCAAAACTGACAAAAAATGAAAAACATGGTCTCTTGATTCACATGCATGTGAAAATAGTCAGTCTCTTCTTCAAAAAAGTGTTTCACTTGAAAGTCACCCTAGTTTTGTCCCATAGTTTCAGTATTAGTAATAAACCCAGTTTTCAAATTAAAACCTTTGTAAGTTTCCCTGCAACACGGGACAAATGCATCACAGTTTAACAAGACAGCAGTGCTCACAAAGCATGAGCCCAGTTAACAATACCAGATTCATATACCAGTCAATAAACAGAAACAAGCAGGCAGGTGTTTGCTTTTTTGGAGGCTCTTGGAAAAACTAATATTGGAAAGTGGCAAGTGCTCAATGTCTCAATACCATTCAGTGATTGACTCCACGAGTACGAATTACAGCAGATTTTCTTTGTACATGCTAGCCCTGCAATCCAATCCTGTAAGTTTGTGATGCAAGACACTTTCTACCCCAGGACAAAAAGCAACCTCAGAGAAGCCTGAGGATTTTGCAGGTCCCAGAGCCAAGCTAAAGCCACCAAAGGGCTCACAACCTTTGTTTCCATCCATTTTTTTATCTCTGTTTTTTCTTCTCTGGTCACTTCCTTCTTAACAATTCTTTGGCAAACACCAAGCAAAGCTTCTCATCTCCCCAGAATCCTCCTACCAAGCTGACATAGTACCTCTTGCAAAATTTTAGCCTTATCTATTAAAATTTAACTAACCCTTTCAGGACAAATGAGGATTTTCCGAGTGGAAAGATACACTTCACCTTAATTACAGGTATCACAGCACTTACCTTTCATTATAGGATAATAATTCCCATTTTAATAGATTCTCCTGTGAAATAATCATTTTACATCTCTATAGTTTGGAGCAGCTCTTTGATTTTTTTATCTTGCATCATCTTAGAGGATAACTTTACTTCATGTTGTGAATTTACTCTCGTTAAAGTGCTTTTTACAAAAAAAAATGATTCTTCCCCAGGGACATGCACTATAAAAGAGTCCTTAACTGTATGACCATACTAATTTTTTCCACAAAATCTCCACCTCATTTAGGGGTTTAGATTAAAAATAAGAGATGCAACTGTTGCTTAAGCTGTCATGATTTTGTAATTTCCTAAATTCTAGTGCTTGACTCAGCAATCTAATTAACATTCTTATGCATGCTTTTGTGTGTAAGACCACTATGCTTTTACTTCAGACTTCTTGAAAAATATATATTTCTGGTAAGTTATCAGTAATTAAAATTGATCACCATGTCTCTGGTCTATATAGTTTATAAAATAATTATGCAAATATATAAATCAATTTTCTGTAATCGCCCACCTTGTAATAATTAATTGTGCCTAAAAATAATGTTACCTGGAAATTATTCACGTTTATCCCCAGATCTTTTCACATCTGAAAGCTGGCCAGAGATAACTATCAGCTTTGTCTCAAGACTCTTTTATTTTATACTGGTGGGAACCTATGAATAATATCTCTATTCATTAGTTGTGGCCCCAGGTATACCACAAAAAGTACCAAAGCAATCTTCTATGAAACTTCCAAAATATGTTCAGTTTACATTGTTCCTACATGAAATATCATCAGTGTCCTATGCATGGAATTCTCCCAGTACTCCTGTCAGCCTTTGCCAAGACAGTCTACACTGCTACTTAATACTAGAATGAAAAAAAAAAAAAGGGGGGGGTGAATATTTAAAGAATACACATTCATTTTTCTCCATGCTCCCAAGCTGTTAATTCTTTTGTTTTCTCCTAGATTACAAGTTTTCCAAGAAAATACTGTAAGTTTATGTAGCACTTTGCATCTATATATCCTGACTTTAATTGGTCATTAGACACAACCACCATAATAAACCAGTCTTGAACCTCAACAGCAGACATGGAGACTTACTCTGCAGCCAGAGGGATGAAGAATTTCTACAGAGTTCCCACTAGATAGGATTTATACCTAAACATCTGCTTTTGTTAGCACAGTTTTCTGTATAAAGCATGTTTTTATCTGAACACTGGTGCCTCTTGCTATTTTAAAGTATTTGTCAGTCAGATAGGTCACTGTTTCTATGGTTAAATTACATTTACCCCAAAAAAAAATGTGAAACACTTTGAACAGTGCTTGCACTTTCTCATTGCCATCATGGTAGATTCATACCTCTTTCTTCATGACATTTTGAGTATATTATGGCATACTACATACTAGAAGGGTTTTTTTATGTCTAGCAAACTAAATAATTGTTAATTACTTTTGCTCTTCCATCAAGCTGTTTTGTTGGTTGCTTTTCCAGATGAATCATTTAAATAATTCAACTACTGATCAACTATGTGATCAGATGAAGCAGATTTTAAGAAGCATTAAAATATCCTCCTAGTTCTGTGCTTTACAAACTGCCAACAGTGTAAATACTACCACATCCCTTCAGTGAACCTGCAGAGTTCTGCACTGAGACCACAGCTTGGTCTAAGGCAGGGATTTTAATACACTTTTCACTGGAGAATCAATACGTTTCCACATTTTCTTAGTGTTAAAAATATTCTACAACCAAGTTTCTCAATAGTAAATAGTTATATAAAACAGAATAAGATCTGATTAGATGTTCCTTATATATCCCAGGCTTGCAATGTAAATGCTTTAAAACTTCAGTCTCAAAACTCAGTACATAGAAACATCTTCCATAATTATCTCTAAAAATCAATAGAAAAAGTTACCTTACATTATTTTAATTTATCAGGCAAGTAGATACACCAAAAGGTCATATGTATCCTTGAGGTCAGAGTCTTAAAGGACACCTGAAAAACCTCAACAGGAAATTTCTGTAGATGCATTCATTTATACTTCGCTGTGGGCAAAGGAGCCGTGGAGCGTCTAACAAATCAATGCAAGCCAAACCAAAATTAGCAAATTGTCTGATCTGACAAAACAAAGTGGAACACTCACCTTCAGGAGGAGGAAGCTAGCAAAGCGAATAATAGAATTTACTCTGCTACTAACAATCTGTTTTGGCATAATGGTAGGACTCCATTTTAGAGGTCCCTTCCAGCCTAAAGAATTTTATGATTCTATAATGTAGAAAGTTTGTTTAAAAAAAATTTGAAAACTTAAAAATAATTTCAAGTGTCTTTTGCAGCACATTCCCCTCATTTCTACCGGGATCACACTGACTAACATGCAAGTTCCTGAGATTTCCTGTTTTTCCTTTCTGAGATCCAGAGGCTGCTGGTCCGGTAGGGAGGTGAAAGATTATGATGCAAGGCAAGAGGAAACCTCAAACAGAAAGCTCTGCACTGAATGATGATGTCTGTGCTCTTCTACTGCAGGAAACACCTTACAGCTTCATCCTATCCTAACCAGGCATTTCTCAGGTAACAGACTTCCCATCCACCTTCTTCCTGCAGAAATTCTGCAACACAACTGTCTCTCCAGAGCAGGCACCACTGCTGAGCCAATGTCACTGTTGCCAACAGGACAAGAGGAGCACCTCGTTGGAAAAAAACAGACGATCTGTGTAGGTCAGGACCCGTTATTGACATCCCTGGATGATTTTTGATAGAATCAATTAAACATTTATACTTCAACATCACACAAATATCAGGAAACTTCACAGTTCTACCTGGGAAAGAGCAGGTGTCTGGAGGAGAAAAGAACTCTACCGGATTCTGCTACTTTACTTCCATAGCCAGTGGAGCCCTCCTGGATAGAAACAGGGGGTTTTGGAGGTGAGTTTTACTAGGGGAGTTTGGTTGAGGTTTTTTATTCTATTTAGGGTTGGGAGTTTTTTGGGTGATTTTTTGTTTGGTTGGTGGGTTGGTTTGGGTTTTTTTCCTTTTTGTATTTGTTCGGTGGGTTTTTTGGTTGTTTTGGGGCTTTTTTGGAGAAGAGTGTTTTGTTGGGGGATTTTTCTTTGTTGTTATTGTTCTGTGGGGTTTTTTTTAACTGGGCCATTAAGCAAGCCATATTTTCTTTAGGTCAATTCCAATAGCTTACTAAGCAATTCACCTGAAGCTGAGTGTGACCATTTGCCTGGAGCTGTGAGATCAGGAAAACCACTGGTGTGGCCTTGATCTCATTTCTGATGGAAGCAGTGTTAACAGGCACTCATTTCTCTTCTTAGACCGTTCCCTTTTGCACAGAAACTCTCCATCATGGGAAGTTATATTCCCCCTGATCTGGATTTCTAAAGCAACTGAGGGCACTGGCATACAAGCACAGCAGCCTCAGGGGAGTCCTAAGGAGCAGAAAACATGATGAAGCTTTCCATGTTTCATTCTGTAACACAGCAGCTGCAAAAGCAGAGTAGAGACTACTGTTACATGTCACTCAGAAATAATATCATCCAGACATCTTTGTGATAAAGATGTAATGCACATATGCTTCTTGAATGATAACAATCTATTTTTCTTTTTGAAGTTTGCTGTGAATCCAAAGTGGTGTTTCAACCAACACATAATCCACCACACCTTTCATGCACAGGCTACAGACATAGCACATGCAATTAATAAGTTATATTTAATAGGTCATAAGCTATGCCATTTTCATTTTAAAGTGCACAACATGCTATTCTGTAACTCCATTTCTGACTTCTCACTTGCAGACATGATTCCTGATTTATGAATTCAAGTATTTATGTATGATTTATACATTCCTGATTTAGTATTTAAGATAATACAAGTGGACAGACACAAATATATTATACCAGTTGTCAACAGGCTAAGCTGTGAACCAGGTTATTGTTTCTCTGATAAAAGGTAAGATGAACACATGCACTAGAATAACTTATTTATTTCTTACAATACCATATCACCAGGGCTTTTCTTCAACCTGTCAGATGAAGTGTACATTAAATATTAGCAGACTTAAATCTAACACATTAAAAGATTCTTTCTATGCCCATTTTTACTAGATTTTGCTTCAGCTCATTACACACATCAATACAATAAGCTGTGAGATATATTGCTATATATAGTGAACATATTCTCCCTGACACAGAATGCTAATCCATTCTCAGTATTAAAAGCTGTTACAAAATACAATACAGAGGCATTTATTTATTTCCCCCTCCAAAGATGTGCTACAAGCTCCCACCCTAACAACTCTCAAGCTGTCAAAAATCAGATGGTCTTCTCAACACCTTTTCAGGTTTTCCTTTGCCAGGTTCGGTTAAAATTTTTATTTTAATGCTTTTTGGCATTTCAGATTTCATAAAAATGCAGTCAAGTAGGAAAAAAACTTATCTACCAGTAGTAGCTGGGTCATCAAACTGGTTACAAAGGGAAGGTTCCCTTTTGACACGTTGTTGAAACAGCATTGAGAGATATAATCATAAAGCTAGTGGGGGAAAAAAGCCAACCTAAAAGGACTGGACTGCATTCTGCTTTGGCATAATCAGTAGCAACCTTGATGAAATCAGTGGTTTCACTGTAGCATGAAAGAAATAAAAGTTGGTTTTCAGTTCATGTAGAGTGCCACAAATCTTCAGCAGACTCAGTGCTCTGACACACATGGCAGGAGATTTACCACTCCCTGTCCTCTACTCACTACCCTCCGGACTCCATGCCAAGAGCAGGGACCCTTGACCTACTCCTCAATCAGCTCTAGGACCACAATAGTCTCAGACAAGCATATTTGGGTAAAATGGCTAAAGAAACACACAGATTCAGCAACTGATTCCCAATCAGATTTGATATCCCTTTCCAGGGACATGGCAAAACCCAAATATTTGAGAGTACAGTTATAATTAGTTTAATTTTTATCTCTACATGGAACATCAGAGCCACGAGTTAGCAGAAGTCCAAGTAAATTTTATCATCAATGAACAACAGCATATTGTTTAGAACTGGATTACAGCTGCAGAATTCAAAACAGACTCAAGATTTTGGGTATTCAGGATCCAGTTATAAAGCAACCACTTCAACAATCCCTGAGCCTAGGTACAATCCCGTGTGAATGCCTGCTCTTCTTGATACCTGGGCATCAGTCAGTAAATCATTCAGATCTGTTACAACATAACAAATATATTCCCATGTTGAACAAAACCAAGCTGACAACCACAATTTAAGTGACAACCTGTCCTCAGGTTCTGTTCAGTTCACACTGGCATGCGAGGGATGGACACAGTACTTATCTCCTGGCATTTCTTTCCTCTCACCAAAATAAAGGAAATTATTTACTCAAAATGAAGCCAAATTTTCAAAGCCAGAAGTACCTGATGCCAAAATCTTGACCTGGCCAAGTATAAAGTAGTGTTCTTAAATCAAGAAGAGTCTAGCTCTTGGTTTATGGCTCACATCCATCCCTGCTATTCTCAGCCATGCAGCTGACACATTGCCAGACTCACAAAAGGGATCATTTCAACACACATGCTGGAAAAATAGATGGCAAGGCACTGCTGATGCTGCAGTAACTGAAAGAATGTTCTCTGTTCCTCAGCTGCAGAATAATGTTATTTTTAGACAGAAATAAATCTAGCCATCACTGAAAATGGAATCTATAAAAAATGCTGAACCTCTGTTTGTTTTATTAAATCCAATCCAGTAGGAAGCCACGCATTGTGATGCAGATTTTCTGCAAAATACCCCTGTGCAAAAGCACTGAGTAATGAATCTCTACTCTTATACTCAATATGCGGTTCTGACACAATATTCATGATTGCTGATTGCTTATTCATCTGATTTTTAAGATGGAGTTAGGGGATCTCATCCTGGCATCCCTTCCAAGCATGAAAGCAGAGAGATTTCAATAGGCTTTCAAATCCAGAGCTTTTCTCCCCTGAGAAAAAAGGCCTTACGTTTCCTGTTTCACACCTTGCTTTATAGACAAATAGAAAGCACATCTTTTGTTGATATACAAAACACATATAAGCCAAGAATTTATTCTTTATCTAGCTGATATTTAACAGTCTTAGCTGAAATTAAGCATTACAAAAGAAAGAACAAGAGAGTATACATGTAAAAATGTTTACCTTTCTAGTGTTACTCTTGCCCTGCTACTCTAAGTCCTTTAGCCAGAATTTTCATTCTGGCCTTGGGGTGGTTCAAGACCTGTCACCATCACTAGTCCTTTTCTTGGGAGGAATAGCATGCTCTCAAGGATGGTTTCTTCTTCCTCACTCTGGGATGAGCTCAGGGAACGGTTCTTTCAATGATAGGTGTGATAAAATTTTTGTATCTTTTTCCTTCTACCCCAGTTTGCAGCTCCACATTATATCCAGATTTACTACATGATACGCTTCATGGATGTCAGGCAGTACTGCTTTGTTCTTAACAGCTCAGCTCACATGGGCTCCATCTCTTCACATGATCACAGCCTAGTCGCTTACAGCCCCCATAGCACCTTGTGCCTGTGCACCTCCACATACCTCTTGTATCTCCACTCTTCAAGACCTCCGTTACTACACCAAGCCTGGATTTATCTATATTATGTCATTTGTTAGCTACAAAACTGTGGTGGCACCATACAAGGGCTACAGGTTTATGCCATTTGTACTGCCTCCTCTCAGCTGCAGAACAAGGGTTATACCAGGAGGGAGAAAGCACAGAGGAAAGGAGGGCTGGAAGTGACTCACACCAGGGCTCTCCAAGGCTGATGCCTTCAAGTCACTTCATGTAACATGAACATGGTTCACATGCAACTACAGATCAGCTTTCCATGCCCCCAACAGTACTGATGAAGCAGCACAGAGAATAATTCTTGTGCTTTGATTTACTTAAAGCAACATCTCATTGCCAAACTAATTTGGTGCCCAACAAAATAACCAATAAGCAGAAGTTTTTACCTAAAAGTGAGAAAAATCTGCTTTCATCTTTCAAATCAAAATTACAAGCTCCATGCTACAGCTTTATTTTGCCCACAAACCTTTGTTTCACTGCAAGTTTAAACAGCACTTAAAATCTATCCATTGTGAGAAAAGCTCTTGATAAAAAAAGATTAGTTTATTATGCATTCAGTGAGATGAGTCTAGCATATTTTACTAGTGGAGTTTTTAGTATTTGAATAAGGAAAGGAGTGAACAGCAGCACACTCGACTGCACATAAGCCTTGAGGCTGTTCAGTGTCTCATTTATCAGTGATGCTTAGATGATTTCCAGCACTGACACAGACCTCCCCTCTTCTTGTAATGCATCTGTACTCTAATGTACTACACATGTTTAAAATATGCAGTTCAGATGAGGCACCTTTGCTATAGATAACTATAGACAAATGAGCAAAGAAGTAACTCTATAGAGAAGAAGCTTCTGCATGTTCATAGTTTGTGAGAAAGCACTTTCAGTAATAAAAGCAAAACTTCTTCCTTTAAACATGAGATCCAGTATGACATAGGACTAACTGTAATAGAATTGAACCAGAGTTGATAAAGGTTAGTGATGTAGTTAAGAAAACTGAAGTTCCTTTCAATGGAAAAAAGACAGTAGTAACAAATCTGCCAAATTTTCTGGTGATGACATACTACACACCTCTTTACTGCATACTAAGCGTAATCCAGAGATATGTTTAGACAGAGGTAAATCTTATTCTTTCATAAGGGTGGGTTTTTGACAGACAGTATTTTTATTATTCCTACATTTTGCTATCTTTCTCCTGCTTTTGGTTCCAGAAACAATTTTAGAGGCCAGTAAAACTCTATTTGTCCCAGTACTGCAGTGCTCCACTGAACACCAGCCTCAGTGAGAACCAAGTGAGAGCCTAAACTGACATAATTTACCTTCTCAACTGAATCCTTTAAGGTGCAGTTGGCAGTACAGCAATGTTTAAACAGCAAAAAGGTTAATGAAACATCTCCAATTCACATCCACATGCCAACCTGGAAGTTACATGCTCCAATACTGTTTGTTCCCATTTTAAAGCCCATTTAAGCTTTATAGACAACTTTATATTACAGCCCCTTACTCTATTATGTAGTATGCATTCAGAGACAGTGTAATATTTTGGCCTACAATGTAGAATCTTTTGAATTTGAGGACACTAAATGGTATCGCAATTTTGTTTAATTTTCAGATGTGCTACTCTGCACCAGATGAAGAAGACAGCAATGTTTACTTCAGTCGTCTTTGCAACTTACTTTCCTTTGTCACAGAGCAGGATACAGCACTGGACCATCTTTCACACACGCTGCTGCAGGTTGCAGAACTTTAGCCCCCCAGACCCCGGTCTTAGGCTTGCTCAGTTTGTTGGAAATTTTCATCCTGAGGAGACCCATCCCTTCCAGGTCAGCCTGAGAAGTACAAGTCTCAGCAATTGTAACTCAAAAATTCATCTAATAAAGGAAATTAAACTCATACAGCACTTAGTTTTCAGTGATGGCCAGCTTTCAGATTCAATTCCACTTTTATCTTATGTGCCTTATATGCACAGAGGCCACAGAATTTGTTAGAGATTGCAGAAGCAGCAAGGAGCTCCCAGCTCTCTCCTCAAAAATGCACAGTTGCAATGCCCTCCACCTTCCCCTCTCTTCCAGCTCTGAGAGCTGACATGTCCTAATGATATCTGGACCATGTTTAAATCTCATCATTTAAAATTCACCTGATGAAGGAATCAAACCCTGCACTGCTCCAGTTAATGGTAGCTCCAGGCCTTCATGTGGGGACACCCCTCCTGACCCTGCTGCCACAATTTGTCAGTCGCCCACAGTATTCATTATCCCAGATGCCTGAAGGGATCAGCTCCAAAGATGTCTCACACGGTACAACATAGCGCCAGCGTCATTCCATCAGTTTGGGCATACAATGGACCTGGGAGCCATCCATAGCAGATGGCTGCTGAAGCATGAAAAAGAGCATTCCTTCTAAGGAGAGGCTGGCTGAACATGGACAGTGCCTTTAACACCAGAAGAGCCTGGTGGGTCTGTACTAAACCTATAGAACCATTATGTTCAATGCTGTATACAAAGGTTATTAGCTGCAGTGACGGCTGAAATGGATTTCACAGAATTCAGAGGGTGACATCTAGAATCTCCACTCTGGCCTCCAGAGCTCAGCAGATCTCCTTACTGCAATTCACTGGAATGGTATTTAGCATTTAAAAACAAATTATAGGTTTCATGTCCATGCAAAAATAATGTTGTGTTATGGGGCTGTATTCGGGTAGAATTCCATGTGGGTATTTTTGCTCTGTGTTTGGCCTAGCCACCTGTGAGAAGCTGGGTTTTCTCACGTCAAGTTATGGGGAAAGAGGCTGATAAAGATGGTCTATAGCCTTGAGAGAGAGACTTCTGTGTAAACTAAAGTTAATTGTTCTCCCATGATTAGCTGATGGCCCTTCAAGGGCATTTGAAGGAGAAAGAGAGGAGGAGGAGGATGAAGTAAACCCCCAGACTCAAGTAAGGGAGACCCTCTGCAATGGACTGCACAGGTGCGGAGAGACCCATGCAAGCACAGAGAAGTATCAGTTATGTAACATTAGGGGCCGTGCCAAATACCTTTGCTTGGGTGGCGCTGGCCACGTCCCTCAGGTAAACGTCATTTGGCCAAGTAGATAAAAGGCAGATGGCTCATGTTTTGGGCTCACTCACTTCACATGACAGGA
>JAWWMP010000002.1:927361-977036 GCA_035047865.1 Dendrocincla tyrannina
GCGTTGGCTCCGGGCTGTTTGGAAGGAATTCCACCTTGGAAAGAGTTTCCACCTTAGGTTTGAAACTCTGACACCTGGGCAACTTAATGAACTAGCAAGTTACTTGAAATTTAATTGGAAAATCACCAATTTGCTGCCAGAAGCAGCACATGGCAATTGACACCTAGACTTCTGAATTTGTTCAATTGCTTTGCAGGAAATATTTCCCAAGAATTGCTGGTTTCTCCTGGCTGAATGTATTTCAGAAGTTGTTTCACTGTTTCCCCACAAGACAATGAATTTATGGGGTTTTGCCTGCAGGTAACAACATAGGACTAAACATATAGTTTGCATGAGCTTTAACTTTTTCAAATAGAAGTCATCTATACCATTAAAAATACTCTCACTTTTAAGTCACTCAACTTTGAATGAAAAAGCCAATTCCATGTAATTGGTAGCCTTGCATGCATGCTGGGACATGTCCATTTTGCTCTGTTATCTCTGATTTCTGCTTAAAGCATTGTCAGAGGAGAAAAAATAATACTGATTTTGTCCAGTTCCTCATCAGCAAGAAAGCCTCTGGTTAAATCCAATGAACCTCCAAGCCAGAAGCCAGGCTGGAAAAAAATATTTTAGAATATACCTTTAAGTTTTGAAATATTTGCATCTTTCTCGGAGAGAGAATACCTGCTTGTAAGACAAATTCCCTGGTTCTTCTGACTTGTAGGAGTATATCACGTAGTAGAGACATTTATGATGGCTGCAAGTTTGCCCAGTGTTTTTTTACTGCTTAAGTAGGTGCCAACTGTCTCAGAGGGTCTGGGTTCTGCCAAAAAAATAAAGGAATGGATCAACAGAGAAACTTAACTCTGCAATTTTAAGGTTTGACTCTCTTCTGAAGTAATTTATTTTAGTCCAGCTTAATTTTAATAAACTAGAACTGAAACAATAAGTTTTTAATATGAGTAAAATGAAAAATCAAGATCTGGGACTAAAAGGATTACACCACATCATGTTACTGTTTTCATGAACTGTTCAAGGGGCAAGAGGTAAATTTCACATTGTGCAAACTTTAGCAGTTTTATCAAGCGCAAGCCAGGGTATTCAGATAATGAAAGAATGGCATAAATATTGGGTAAAAAAAATATTCCAAATTACTAGTTTTGTCTTTTAAAAGCTCTAAATACACAGCTACCTGACACAAAAACCTCACAGAATACAAACAGACCACAGAGGTGGGAGAACAAGTACCAAGATATGTGACAGAGAGAATCTTCCAGAGAATGGGAATTTCAACAATCTCTTTCTCACAAATATATATTTGAGATATATTGTTTTCTTAATTTATGTTATTCAGCCCAGACCTATATTTTCCTATTTTTGGCCTTTCATGCTTTACCTCAGAAAAAGATTTTTATCTGCTAAATGCATCTAACGCTGTGGCCAATGCTGCTTGCACTCTCTCCCACTCACTGAAGCTACAAAGGATGAAGTTCATCTAATACACAAGAAATACATTACAAAATTTTTTTATTAAAGCTAAGTCACAGCAAGTGCATTTTTCTAGAAGCAAGGCCTTGAGCTTGATAAATAGAGCTGTGAGTTGCAAGGTGAACATTTGGCTGCGGCTCATGTTTTATTGGAGATAATTTTACATGACACAGGGTTGACAGGAAAACTACAGCAAGTGCTTAACATAAAACTATTATAAGCAATTTATTAAGCAATAAATAATAATGAAGTATTTGTATGGTGAAAGCTATTTTTAGCAGTAGAAATCCAAACTTTGGAGGAAATAACTATAAACATGAAGTACTAGGAAAGCCCTAAGTTCAAGCTTCCAACTTCAGGAGTGTCTTTTTTATAGCATAACTCTTGAGTGTTTGAATTAATAGAGCTACTAATTATCAGGACCAGAGCACCATTTTACTCAGGGTGGTCCACCCACCAAATGTGCCAGGCAACAGGGACCACACTCACGGGCTAGGGACAGCATCTCCAGTTGCTGGTGGGGGACATCCATGAGGAAAGCTCGTCTCCTGCCACCCTCTCTGCACCTACAAATGCCACAATAACTCTGACTGACTGCACCATCCCATCCCACAAATTCTGCTCACAGTGCACCCAGCCAAGTATGCATAAATACTCATATAATTACTCCTGACTTTAACTGGTCTCACAGAAGGTCTTTTTGTCCCTTTATTCCAGTTTCATTGGAATTGCTATCTTCCCCTCTTAGCATCAACTTCATAAATGCCTTATGTATTATATTTCTAGCACTACTATAAAATATTAATCATTCTTACATTAAAAATTACTTAAATGCTGTTTGGATCAGAAATTTCTAAAATTTACTTCCACTCCTAAATGTGAAACTGGAGAGTCACAATACCAAAGTAAAATCAACCCATGAAAGTCTTCTGAAAAAAAGGTAATATCACCCCACAAAAACTCAACTGTAATTTAAGAATACACTTGTTTGGTGCTTTTTTTTTTTCCAAAATTCTGGAAACTTTTTACCAGCATGTTTTCACATCCTTAATTGCCCTAGTATTGGTTTTTAGATTTCTCCCCAGACCACTCCCCCCCCAATATTACCAACTTATTTGTACGAACTAAAATGAATATTTCCTCAGGAAGCTACATGGGAAAACTCAAGACAGCTGCTATTTTTACGTCAACAAGATTGTACAAAAACAGTGAAAGTTAGAAAAATTATTCAAAATGATAATGCAAAGTCAATGGGGAACCAACTCACTTCATTAAACATCTGCATCAGAAGTCTCAGACTCATATAGAAATTAAATTAGCTTACTGTAATCTGTAATATTTATTGTAGCAAGTTGTCTTATGTTTTCTACTATAAAATACTAATAAAAAAAAAACCAGCCACCATTTCTTTTCCATAAGGGTTATATTTCCTTTGTATTTAATCTATAAAGCACTAGAAGTGATTTAAGGCGTATTCCCATGGTTTATGGAAGAATTCATACACTTTCATTTGCCTACTTCTACCAGTTACTGGGAAACAGCAAATACATCCTGACAGCAAAAACTATGTAAACTCCAAGATTTCCTCATAACTTGTTTCTTTCATAGCAACTGTCCATAGCGAAGTACTGGAAAGTGCTGTAAGAGCTAATAGTAAAGTAGTCTGATCTCGCATGGAGTTTGGCACATTGAAGACTGAAGATAACAGAGAACTGCCCACAGATTTCCACTTGGGTGGAGATGAAAGGGTGCTATACAGTGTTAAGGAAAATTCCCTGTCTCACCACACAGGAGCCACTCTGGCAGTCACACCTTCACCACCTGATCTGGGACCAAAGCCCCTTTGCAGCTACAGCCCCTACACTCACAGTCAGACCAGGTTTCCTCACACCAGGGTTCACATAGCAGAGTTTCAGACTCCTCAATCCTTAAAATAACTTAATCTTGGTGCAATAATTGAATAATACAAATCTCTGAGCTAGTGAACCAGAACAAAGGAAATCCTGGAGTTCTATCCCCTCACAGTCCAAGCACAAGTCTCACTCTTCCTCCTGAGCCCTCAGCTCTTGCCATGTCCCTGGGTGTTCCTTACCTGGATGTGACACAGGTCTCTGTGCCCTGTGTTATGCAAAGGTTCAGCAGTTCGTGACCTCCTGCCTCAGTATCAGTGTCCTGCCCCACAGAGCTCAATCTGCAGCTCCCACTGCAGCTGCACCCCAGGCTACCTGCACCCAGCGTATTCCTCAACATGCAGGAAGGAGGCAGGAACATAGAAACTTAAGACTGGAACCAAAGAGTTTTCTATGGAAAAAAAAAGTCATCAATTTACAGAACAAGATCATTGTCTGCAAGTACACTGAGTGACAAGACCCCTTAAATTATTCCCAGGAAATACTGGAAGTAACTTACTTTTCCCCTCTGCTCCCAACGATTTTAAACTCTCTATTTTTATTTACCAGTCACTTGCAGGGGACAAGTTTTCAAGTATAGGAGAAACTTCACACCAGTGAAGCTTAACACTGAACATGAAGTGTACCAGGTACATACGGTTCTTGCTGGGTATCTTGAGTCAATAGCTTTGGCTGGGACCCATACCTAGTACACTTGGTGCTAGAAGGACCTTCCCACTTTCATAAAACAAGGATACTTGCTAATGGATTTCCTATTACTCAGAGATCATCACATTTTTCTTATCAGAAGGCATGGAGGTAAGAAGTTTAGGGGTTTCTCTCCTCTTCCATTTGCCAGCAACTCTAGTAGTGCCAGAGTGCAGACACAGACCTGGCTTGAGCTTAGGGCAGAGGACAGCAAACAACTCCTCTGAGCTTTTCTGTGCATCCCAAGACAAACATGAATTGTGTTACTGAACTACAACAATACTGTTGACCAATATTTCCCCCAGCAGTGTGACAGTGAAAATGTCCTTTCCTTTTGGGCTGAACATCACAGCTGAGCCCACAGAACTGAACAAAGTGCCTGACTCCATAGACAGACAGTTCCCTCAGAGTCCAAACATCTCATCTCACATTCTCTTGCCTTTAACCAACACACAATGCTTGAAACATAAAGGAACTTACAATATGAATGTCTGTTTCAGGGCTAAATTTGCTACTGCTTTCTCAGTAAAACTCAAGCATTTAAGGCAGATAACGAGAAATTATTCTATCAGGGAATAGTAGATTGTTATTAAGTGATGCTGTAATTTATCCTGAATTAATTGTGTTAGGCATCTGCAACGTAATCTTGCTTGAAACTCAAGGAAACATCCTCACTCTACATAAAGATCATCAATTCAGTTACCACTGTGTATTATGATAATACACCAGTATAATAATATTCATGTACATTTCACACTGAACCATAATATAAATACTATTTTCAAAGTTTGCCATTGTATCATCAGAACAATGATTATACAGCATTACCATCCTGGCACACTAAGCACAAATCAGAAATCTTCTAGTTATATTTCAAAGATATTTTGGATGTCAAATGAAGTCATAGTACAGATACAAGGAACTTAAGAAAAGGGCTATATCATGTAAATCCTAAATTCTATAAGAAGAGAAAAGCAATTGGTCTGAAAAGAGAGAAATAAGGCAGAGGGATCAAAAAGCGATGAAGCAGAAAGGATGTTCCAATGAAAAATCTGTTTTGTTTCTTCATATTCCTCCATACCAGCCCATAGCACATGTCTGGATACATGACACACAAGCACAATGCAGCACTCAAATTAAAATGCATTGATTTTTACCAAATAAATGTTTGGTTTAGTGAAAATCTATTGCAATTACTTGAAGTATCCTTTTTCAATACAAATTTATCTAAGAATACACAGACTGGCTGCACTGGCAAAACAATTACAGAGCTTATCCTGTATGAGATGATAGATCCTTGTGATGCCCTTGAGTTCTGTCCTTTAGGAAAAAAAGATCACTAAGAACTGCAGATATTTGCTTGTATTGGTTGGTTTGGGTGTTCTGGGTTTGTTTTTTGGTTTTTGTTTTTTATTTTTTGCATTATCACTTCCAGGGCAATCTCACCTGTATTGATACATATGACTCTTTCCATGCCTACTTTCTCCTTTTCTGCTTTCAGCCATTACTTTAAACCAGCACGAGTGTGGTTACAATTCTTGGCCCAAAACCTCTGATTGCCTTAATCTTTGGCATTAAGAGCCTTTCACAGACAGCCTTTACACCATCAGTTCTAGTTACACAGAACACAAAATTCCAAGGCAATGTCTTTACAGGTGCATCACCAGCCCTTTCCACACGATTCAAACAAAACTCAGCATCTGTGGATGTTGCTACTGACCCCAGCTGAATGCTGGCTTTTGTTTGCACTCACTGTAGATACTGAAGCTTCGGACATTGTCTCAACTCACAATCAAATAGTGAATGAGCAAAGCTATTACTTCATTTACATCCTCCTTTCACACAGAAATGAGGTTTATCTTACACATTCCCTTCTTAACCCTTTTCAGAGAACTCTGCAAGTCAGTCATCATAAATCTCTCATAATTAGCTAGCACAAAACTCCTAGTACAGCCTAAGAATTTAACAAATGAAATAAAACAACTACCTGCATTTTAAGTTATAGAAACATGTTATGGTACCCTCAGTTTCCTAGATGTGCAGCCAAAACACATCAAGTTTTAACATAAGTCCAGTTACAGAACAAGGTAAAAACACTCAGGGAAGATATAGATCTGACACCATGATCTTAACAGGTTTTATAAGTAAAACCAGAAAATTAGTTTATATCAGGGTTGGGGTTTTTTTGTGTTCTAAGAGGTTAGCACAAACTTATTCCACCAATGTTCCAAAATCCATATAAATAGATATTCTTATGAAAACTGAGAGTAAGCACCTCTCAAGAATCCAGCAAGAATTAAACAAAGATATTCTCATAACCTCATTCTCTTGGCTGTGTCCTGTATTAACACAATCATTTCACCATGAGTCAAAATGTGAAACTTACTCAGAAAGGAGACATTGTATGTAACCTACCCCTGAAAGTTTGCTGATATATGCTAAAGGGATATACATTTCGTTTGTATACTACTACTAATTACCCAATTAAAATCCATCCCAAATAAGATGGCTTGGATTGTTTGTAAATTTTTGCAGAACTGTTCATTAAATACAACACTAGACAGGCATTATTTGTCATTGTTATACAAAGTCTCACTTCATTTGTTAAATTATACCTTTTTTTTTTAATGAAAACAAGTCAGGGAAGACATTCTGGACATACGAAGGTACAGAAAGCAAGCAGGAATAGTCAACAAGGGTCCCTGCTATAATCAGACAACTAGATATGTGAACAAGGGGAGAGCAACAGACAGCATTTGCTTGATCTTTAGCAAGGCTTTCAACCAGAGCCTTGTATGCAAGTTCTGCTGTTACGCTTGAGGTGGATGTAAGGGTTGAACGATTGGAAGACCAAGCTCAGAGGTTGGTGGCCAACTGATTAACCGTCTCTCTAGAAGGAGACTAGTAACTTCACCTTGCATACCTGTGGCAAGGCCAGGCCTAAGGCAAGAACTTAGGTAAGGAGAAATTTTCACCTGTGTATTATCAAAGACAGATCAGGAGATACTGTCAGTGAACTGTTTGCTTTGCCATCTTCCCAAGTGTCCAGTAGAGACATAATCACTCCCTGGTTTGCAGCTGAAAAAAAGTCTTCTGTGTTACTCTCAAGTAATTTAGATTATAATCCATCTGCAAAAGAGCTGTTATGACCATTATTTCTGTTCACGGAGGCACAGCAAGATTACCTCAAGCTGCATTAATGCTCACTGTTTCAAGGTTTGCTGGAAATTTGTGAGAAACCCTGGCATATTCCAGCGTGGGATCAAGCTTACTGTCAGTTTACTACAGAGTTTTAGCCAGCCAAGTTTCAGTTTAAGATATTCACCCCACTTTTGGCATTGCTCCCTCCTGAGTACTGCTCCCCAGAAACCTGGCAATGCTCAGCCCTACAGCACATAGCCCTCCTCACTTGGATTTCATCAAGAGACACTTCAGAGTCAATTCTGGAAGCATTTCAAAAAGCACAGCCATAATATTCTTTGCAACAGTTTCCTATAACTAGAGATTCATTTTTCACTAATGAAATGCTAATATATAAATAACTGAATATTTATGGAAGTTGAACATTAACAATGAACACAGTAATAAATAGCACAAACAGCCATTTAAGATGTAATTATTTGTTATTGCACTTTTCAATTTTGTATTTTGCTACTGCAATTCCCTTCATGGCAGGGCAACACGTCACCTAAACCTTACATTACAGACCATAAATGGGTAGTGTGTGGATACTTTTTCTTAATGCAAAGAGTTCAAGCTATGAACTTAGAGAACACATTTCTGTGGGCAGAATTCACCTTAAACTGTGGATTTATCTGTTGCACAGACTTTGTGCCATTCCTCTCCATCAAAAAAATCATAGATTTTTCAGGTAGCCATCTACAAAACAGACTGCTCTGAGGTTCCAGTTGTGCAGAGATTTATATTCCCTTCAAACATGAACTGACAGAATTCTTGAGGTTTATGGATATATAAGCCATTAATGTTTTTATGCATCAGGAAAGCTTTTTATTAATGGTTTAATATTACACCTATGGACAATATGCCTGCAGTATACACTGGATGTTTCATCACAGTTGTTTATATTTTTATTCTATTTTAGGTTTATGTTGTGCTGCTTCCAATAAAGTAACAGGGTTAGGAAAAAAAGAAAAGTGAGAAACAAAGCATAAATGGAGAGCAGAGAAAGGGAAATTAACAGCAATTCCTGGGGGAAAAAAAAATAAAAAAAAATACACTTTCCATGAAGTGTAGAAGTTGTATTTTTCATCATCAATGACATTGCCATTGTCGTTATTAATATGTCTCTTTACATTACTGGCACTTTAGTGCAGTTAATGGCCCATTTCCCGTGCTACCTCACTCTTCATCTGTGTCTCTCTTTATTAAACTACTAGTAAGAGAGCAAAGGTAGTGCTCTTTATTAACGCCTTTCAAAGAAAACTGGAGGTTGCATTGCTTCAAACAAGAACTACACAGACCCTTAGAAATATTCTTAAATTATAAATAACCCATGTAATTCATGTCTTAATATCCATAAGTTCAAAGACTCTGTGACAACTCTTTCAACCCATACTTTATTTTAAAGAGACTGTTCCATTTTCATGAGTGTATTCAGAGTCAGCAATGCAGCACTTTGTGTGTCTGGAAATCCTGATAATGTTCCATTTACTACTGATTATTTAATAAAGTCAAACTGATATTCAGTATTTTTTTTAAATAAATTGTTGTTCTACTGTTACTGTGAAAATAAAATATTCACTTAAGGTTAAATATCTGGGTTTTTTCAAGAACAACTAGAGAAAGTAATTTAAAGAAAATTAAGACTACAAGCCAAAATACAGAACTATTTGTTACTTTCTTTTTATACAAAAAGTAAAAATGGCCGAACTGCTGGATTTTAAGCTAAATTTTTTTCTCCTTTTTTCACACTTACTTTCCAGCAAAATACCCGTCAACTGAATGTGCAAATGTGACTATTATGTCAGGCCACACACCACCATGTAACTATTTATCTGGAAGAATTTGGCAAATAGAGTAGATCAAGGCTCTCAAGAAACTGCCTGAATATTTTCCTTAGGCTGACTACACTAATACAGGAAGGTTACTCATAGTTTTGCCTTTCTTCCCTGCTGGAGCAAGGAATGGAGGCAGGGGATATTTACATTGTATCATCGTCTGTTTTGGTACAAACACAGAGCTTCACTAAAACCATACTGGATTACAAAATATTGAGGGAAGGAACTGAAAAGGTCTGCTAATGGTTATGCTTACAAATGTTATTTTCTCTCATGACAGCTTTCTAGCATTGTTTGCAATGGAAAGCTCATGAAGCCAGTTTTACTCAATTCTTTCCTACAGGAAACAGATCTCTTGATATACCACTGAAATATCACAAAGTGGTGAAATATTTCAGAACAAAAATATTCCTTGACAGCAAAATTTACTCGGATAAGCTGGAAGTTGGTGTCTGGTATGAGGTATAGCTCTGATTGAAATATGTTAAGGGAATAAAAGTTTCATGTCTGTCTTTGTCTCCTGAAGAAGCAATCACCCAAACATCTCGTCTATCACAGAAAGCCTGACTACTGCATTCAGTTTCTTTGAGACTCAGATCGACTGTGGTATGGCATTTGACTTTTTGAGGCCCTGTAAAGTCATCCATCACATTCTTTAAAACTTTGCATATCACCTTGTGCACAGAAGATGCTCAGGGGGGAAAAAAAGAAATCACAAAGATGATGCCACATCATAAAGAAAAAAAAATAAAATTAAAAAAAGGCAGGTACTAAGGCAGTGCAAGGAACTGGGTTTTGCACCCTCAAATATTAGATGACTGCTTAAAGACTTGGCCTACTTAGGACACCAGTTTTCATTTATAATTCTACATTGGAAACCTTATTTCCTGTTTGAATTTGACCTAAATTCACAAACAGTTTCAGATCACATTTCCCTGTATAGACTATTCACAGAGGGGCAGATATCTCTGAATATTAAAATTATGATAAAATTATATGAACAGATTTCTCCAAGAAAAGCCATGAGTGAAAATATCCTCATGTGAAATTTTCCTGATCTTTTACTAAGAATTTAAACTCACAGAAGCCGGTGGGGGTTTTGTGGGGTTTCTTCTCCTTTTTGATCAGTCAGCAGTTCAACTTTCTGTTCCATTGTTTTTACACTCTGGCAATTCCCAAATGCAACCTGCTTGCTGTTTGTCAGTCACAGAACATTGTATCCCCCTCCACAACATTGCACTGCTGCATGCCCATCACCTTTTCCATCACATGGAGCTCAGACATACAAGCTGTGAATCAGGTTTTGCATTTTTCATTCAAACCAACAAGCTGCTGTGGTTAACTGTTTTTTCCCTTCCTTTCTAAGGGTCAATTTTACAGTAGGCTACTGATTATCAGAGGTGAAGAGGTAAGAGCAGCAATAATCTAAGAAACCATGCTGTGCATTCTCAACTATGAAAGAACAATTTAAACCATGTGGCAGAACAAAAGTTAGCCTTCACTTCTAGACCAATATCTCATTGCTCAAGCTTTGACTAAGAGCTTCCTGAGCCAACTTATTTTGATAAGGCACAAACCAGATAAAAGCATTGTTCCTACATAGCCCATAGATAATGCTGTGTGTACCCAAACATCACCTAACACTTCAGCTATTAACTATCCATACAGATAGCACCTTGTAGATTATTTTTGCAACAATTTCCCCACTACAAGTGTAGTTCACATGATTTTTTTCTATGCGCTTCTTGAAATAATTATCTATTACTCTGGTGTTTCACTTAGTCCCTTTATCATATAACCCTTATGTAATTATTGCACTGTTAGGCTTTTTGACATCCTTTTTGCTAACTGCTGAGGGACACTTCTATTTATATGGCATTACACGGCATCACACTTTATGCCTGATCACATACTTTCCATCTGTTTTAGCAAAAATAGACACAAACAAAAAAAAAAACCAAAAAAATCCCCAAACAAACAAAAAAACCCCCATCATAGACTATCCTGTTCGAAGGGAGCCACTGAGATCATCAAAATCCAACTCCTGATTAAGTCTTTCATTACGCCTGATACATGGACTGAAATCACCTCTGTGAGAAAAATCTCTTTTATTAAATTTAGAAAAATAGCAAATGTCTGTGAAACAAAAGAAATATAACTAACAGGAAAATTTCATTACAACACCTGTTGGGTGCCCAGGTCACACAGGATCTGCAGGAGCACCTCTTCCGGTTGAAAAACCCCGTTTTTATACATTTTTAAGGCCCAACCCTGTCTATGGCATGGGAGAGGTGTTCCCTCTGCTCAGATTGAGTTTTTTGTGTCCCCCCCATGTCAGGGGCAGAGTTTCAGGCAGCATTGCAGCCTCCATGTGCCCACATGGCCAGCCACGTGGCTGAGGCTGTCCCAGCTATATTCCTAGTTAATATGTAATTGCGCTGTTCCCAAATGCTTAATCCCTGGCATCCATTCCAAACTTGGACTGGATGCTTTACAACTTCCACAAAATGCCTATAGGTTAGTAACAAACAAAACCAAAACAAACAAAAAATAATCCCTGAGTTAATAACCCCCATTTTGTTTATTTGTTTGTAATAAAACTGGTTTTTCTATCTCTCATAACCTCTATCTCTAAATTTTAAAGATTCTGTTGCTGTCTCCAGCTGCCAGACAGAGGCAAATTCACTATTGATCTACTATTCCTCCTTGTAAGATTTAACACTGAATTTGGCTACAATAAAAAACAAGACAAATACAATTAAACTTCAAATACAAACAGAGAAGAAAATTGGGTTAAGTATCAGTTTATCCTTTAACTCCTCACAGCTAATTATAACTTACTGAGACACACACCTAGTATATAAGCAGCAACCAGATAGAATGCAAAAGTACTCATTATTAAACACATCTGGAAAATCTGCAGAGAATTGCTAGAATAAGGCCAAAAGGAACGAAAAACATCAGACTTGGAAGTATCACATGCAGTAATTGACCATTAACATTTATCCCATCTTAGAAAAAACTATGCTGACAAATTGCCAAGAATAATATTTTCACTGTTCTCAGACAAGTTTTCTTGTTGTGTGACTAGACCAAATTTTGTCCCAGAGGTAAGTTAAAGAAAACAAGATATTCTAAAGGAAAAACGAGTTTTCACTGGGAATCTGACCTATTAACTAGTTCAAAACATCTTTTTACAAAGTGGCTCTTGATGAATAGATATTGTCAGAAAAATCAAACCCTTCTTGTGTGGTAATGACTAGGAATGTGGCAATTTCTGCTCTGGTGGTCTGTCAAGAGCAGCTCCAGCCTTTCAAAACCTGACTATTGAATCTACATGCTGAGATAATGCAAGACACCACTTCCAAGTGATGGCTCAGTCATCAAAGCATTAGAGAGCAATTACTTCCCTATCCTTCTGCTGAAAAAGCTCAAGGCACTGTAAATGAAATGCCTCCTACAACTGCTGTTCTCACAACACAAGCACACCAAATGCTACCTATGACTACACAGGTAAGGGGCTCCTATCCCAAAAGTAACTACATTTCTAACCTTCAGATGGGGATCACAGCCAAGCTGCACACAGAGAACTCTGAGGGAACAGGAAATTCAGTCAGCACTTCTGGTGCCTTGGTGTTATCCCACCACCTCTCAAGTATTCAGCAAGGCGTCAGATTTTTAGTTTCGATGACAGGAGCACCTAAAACAGGATCTCAAGACAGGGGTTCTCATATGGCATAAAGCACATAGTTTTTACGACCTTATTGGCAGATCTGACAGAAACAAGCACAGTGCCAGTGTTAAGTAAATTGTGTGCTATGAATAATCACTCAGTAGTTATTTGTAGGAAAAACAATCAGGCCCATGTTATGGGAAGCACCAATGATTGTCTCTGTGTAGTCTGTACAGTAACTTCACTCAACACTGTTTTGAATTTTGCAAAATCAAATGTCTTTAAGCAAACATGACATAAGAAGTCTAAAGCTGAATAACATCTTCAAGATGACAACCTAACTCATACACATTGGGAAAAATTCTTTGTATAGCACTTTGAGGAAAAAAACACACCACTCTTTTTTATTTTAGAAAAAAAAAGGCAATCTGTAATTAAAGTTTCAATTATTCCTATTGAAAGAGTTACCTGCTGCAAGGAGCAAGGCAGTGTGTGGGCTGTTCAAGAAACAACATATGTTCTCATAAAGATTATTTGGTTAAGCACAGATTTTTGCTTCATTTTTGTTTTAACAACCAATACAGCCATTCCTCCAGACCCTTGACTTTTTACTTTCTCTGGTTCTATTTTGATCATTTTGGTTCTTTAGCTTATAGAAATTATGTATTTCTTCACTGCCTCCAAACAGTGATATCATGATTATATTTTTTAAAGTTTTTTTTTGTTTGTTGGTTTGTTTTGGGTTTTTTTTTTGTTTTTTGGGGGGTTTTTTGCAACCGTAGTTTCTACAATAACAACAGAAAAGTGTAGAGTGATGGGATACTGGCACCAAGGTGGTAGATGTGAGGGAGGGTGGCTTGGGAGAGGTCTTTTTTGTATAACTTACATCAGCAACCTTAATGCGAATCAAATAGATCAAAACATGCCAAACCCTAGCCAGGTAAGGTTATATATTACTCAAGTTATATTTCATTCAGTGTTAGCATTTCTTACAGAAGGTTCATGAAAAATGTCATTTAACATCTTCCATTACAATTTCAATTTAAGTACTGGTAATATTTTATCTGTACACTCTACTTAAGATAAGGGCAGACAGGGCATTGAAGCTACATTGAGGAAATATCACAGCATTGCAATCAACTTTATGTTTCTACACTGTCAAAAGATCTTGTTACTTGTCTGACAAAAGATATTAAAAGAAAAAAACAAGCTCAAACAGAAATGCAAACCAAAATAAAGCAGTTTACTGAAGCATCTAGAAAAGATAAATACTTTAGTAGGACAAGGGAGGTGATTTTCTCTCTCCATCTGACTCCCAAGACCACACTGAGAATACTACACCCAGCTCTGGGGTTCCCAGAGCAACAGCTTAAAACTGAGAGAAGGTAGATTTAGACTGACTACGAGTAATTTACACATACAGAGAATGAGGGTGGTGAGGCCCTGGCACAGGTTGCCAGGGAAGCTGCCCCATCCCTGGAAGTGTTCAAGGCCAGACTGGAAGGAACTCTGAGAACCCTAGTCTGGTGAAAGGTGTCTCTGCCCATGGCAGGGGGGATCGAATGAGATGGTCTTTAAGCTTCCTTCCAATCCAAACCATCCTATCATTCTAATAGTAAAAACTAGGCTTAAGGTGTGATCATTCTTAACAAATCACAACAGTAGAATGACTGTTGACTAAGCTGTAATATAAACCAATCTGTTTCCTAGAATAAAAATGAATTTGTCTGCATTCTACTCATTTGCATATTTATAAAAATAATCACATACAGAAAAAAGTAATCTCTTGCACAAGGCCTGTTTCAGCTCACAAAAATATTTTCTAGATATATTCTTACAAGATACATGGGACTAAAATCTAATGTTGAATTCTTCTGAGGGGAAGTGACAGGATGTCAGGTTTACATTTCACATGTAATTGTGTCATCCAGTGTGTCTGCAGCACAATAAAATAGTTTGCTTCATGCACGTTTTTCCACTCATTGGGAAACTATGTTGTAATTAGTCATGAAAATTAAGTATACCCCTGGACCTGATGAGTATCTTCCACACATGTAATGGCAAAGTATTCAGGTTGCAGAGATAGAAGTTTAAATTACGGGGTTTTTTTCCTTCCTTTTACCCCATCGCAATGTTCCTACGACATCTGAACAAGAAGAGGAAAAGCTGAATACCTGTCTGCTGTGGCACCTAATAAATGAACCAATACTGGCGGCATGAACTCTCCTGATGGAAAACACTTGAGAAGTACAAGGGACCAGTATTTTTGGAACCAGTTTGGATCAGTAATTCAAACAGGAAATTGAGTTTCCAATGCAATCTCTTCTATTCCTAAGAAATAGATGAGAACGGACTTAAGCAGAATAGTGTTCACATTTAGTTCATTAAAATCCACTGATTCTTGAACATTTAAATTTAGTTTGCAATTTAGTATTTTGGTAATTAAATAATGTATATGCCTTTCAAGGCAAAGTTTTAAGTAATATTACAATATCCAATCACTATTTTCATCTGTTATTCTGTTCATTACTTTCCTATTAAATCACAGATCCTGTTACCTTTCATACGGAACACTCCAACATTGACTCTGGTCTCTCAAACCTGCTACATTAGTTTTACATTTAATTTCCCCCAAATTCACATTTTTCTCTTGCATGATACTTTATTCCGCACTGCTGCATCAATAAACCATTCAGTAAACTGAAGTATTAGCTGACCAAAGACAGAGGAAGAGGAAAAACACTACAAGTCCGTACTTATTTATATATTTATAGTACCCCATTTTTTTTTTTAGAATTGGAATTTACATTAATATAATGTAAGCCTAAAAGGAAAAAGAAAAAAAGAATATGGACGGATTTAATAGACACTGCAATTATGGAGATTTCAGAAATTTGGCAAAGAATTAGAAAGAGAACTTTAAATTTCATAGCAGGCTAAAGCCCACAGATGCAGAATAAGAGAAAAAGGGATGCTTAAAACAGAAGATATATATGTATATTAGTTATCCTTGGAATAAGTACTAGACCCACTTTTTGCATAAAAGTTGTTTTGGCTTGTTTGGGTGTTTTTAATCTTCTGCAGAGTTGCATGGCAATTCTTGCTTCTCAAGCATGACTTGTTAACACCCTGCACTGAAAAGCAGCTTAGGAACTATGCACCCAGTAACACCGAGTGACCAGACACCACTGAAACAGTGCTGTGCTTCCATTGAGGATTTTCTCACTTCCCATGAATAACCACTTTTCACTCATTTCATCCTTTGATGTTTGAGAGTATTCTCACTTGTAAACTCTTCCTTCACTTCTGAAAACATCCCAATAAAGCTCCCTGTTACTGGGAGGTTCTGTTTCCACCTATAATTACTGTTCCATAACTGGTCCAAAGAAGAGACACCTATTAGTTGCTCATTACCATTTCATTGCTGTGTATTTCTTAACTACTTTGGAAACACCTTTGCTTGTGTACTCATTAAGGGATTGGGGGTATTCTGCAAAAGAGCACCAAATCAAAGAAAGATGAAAGTCAAGTCTCTTGTGAATTTTGGTGTCTGGTAGGTCTGAGACTTTAAAGAGAAATGTAAAGAAATGTGTTTGTTTGGTTTTTTGCCTAATTATTAGCTACTTTTCTTTTCTTGTCTGAACTTTCCCTCTCTTCAGCAGCCCCTTCAGGAGAGCTTTCTTTTAGCTCTTAAAAGTACTTTAAACTCCTCAGCTACTAAGTATTTCCTCAATGGCTACAGTTACTCAATTCAAATCCTTGTTGAAAGCCTTAGTAAAAACACATACCACTTCCAACATATATTTAAGTACTGAAATAATTTTCCTGGTTTGTTGTTGTTTTGATTTGCCTTTTTTTATTTAATTTCCTGTTTTGTGATGGGGGTTTTTTTTGCAGGTTTTTTTGTTGCGGTGGTTGTGGTTTGGATGGATTTTTTTGCACACATGTATTTAGTTTTCTTGCAAAATGGAGCCACTCATTCAACTATGAGACTTAAATAGTGATTCCTGCAAGAGCTGCTGAAATCTCATTTCTGTGGTTCACTTTTGAAACCACATAGGGAAGGAAAGTTTGGGACGGTATTCATGCAACAGAGCAGGAAGTGAAAAAAAGCACGTATGACATTTTCCTACTTAATAAGGTACACACATTACTTTCTGAAAAAAAATTTGCTTTTATTTAGAATCCTTCATACAATTGATTAAAATTATAGTACTACCACTGCACCTTCCATTGTCTATTGAAGTTGCTTAGGTAAATATTTGTACTTGTGCAGCAATTATATAATAGAATTGTTCCATTTACCTTTTAAGGTGTAATGAGATGTTACTGGCTGCTCTCATGCTGTACAGACTTGTTTTGGTTTATTTTAGAAGAAATTTAAAGGCAGAGGTATATATTGGTTTTTTCCAATAAGATAATTAGCAGTCTATTCATTTCTACTTTGATCTATCCATTCCACAGTAAAAATTACCACTTTTAGGGTAGCTATTAGCAAAATAGTTCTGAGCTAATATTTTGACATATTGCCTAATGGCAACAAGTCATCAATTGAGCTATTTCCAACAGACACCACGAAAAGGCTTTTAACATATAACAGACTGTTTTAATATTGTTTCCCTGGAGAAAATATGTGAGCATGACTGGAGCTCTCTGCAGTACATAAATATTTTATACATTGAAGAGACTGCTGATGAATATATCTAGATTGAAGAGATAAAGCAGACACACATGGTTAATTAAAAAATTAGTCACTTTTCCTAAATGAAGGACTTTTGTCCTTCAGAGCTAAAGGTACTTCAAGTATACCAGTGTCTCTGAAGATGTTTTAGTTCAATTTCACTAAGAACGTCAAAAGGACAGATTTATCACAATAAAACTTATTTTAAATGTTGCAAGCTAGTTTGCCTAAAACTCAGAATTAGTTATTTTGTTCCTTGAAAGGATGATAAATGAAAACGCTGAATTTTACTTGGACCCAATAAAAGATACTTAATCACATGAACTTATACTCACTATAATATGAATAAAAATCTAGCATGACTACTTTTTCTCTCTAGTTAATGATCACATCAGTTTGAGAAGAGGGACCATTTACCTTTTGTATAGTCACAGTGTATTTCAAATACTGCTGCACAAATAATTCAATACAGGCCATGGCCTGAAACAACAGTCTTTGCAGGAGCAGTATATGCTAATACCACCACTATGAGCAAGTGGAAAGCTTACCCTTTTATCTAACAAAGGCAAACAATTTGCCAAGGAAAAGAAGCACACCTGTGGTCCCAGATAACTACTGCAGGCCTGACATGAGACCAGAAGCAAGCTGTAGGAATGAACCTAATGTTCCTCTGTGTGACAGGGCTGGGAAATGGCTGTAGCATCCTTTCACTTCGAAGCTTGTGCTTCAATGCAGCACACAGCCATTACTGAAGGTACCAGGAATTTCAATATAA
Source organism: Dendrocincla tyrannina (assembly GCA_035047865.1). Taxonomy (NCBI): domain Eukaryota; kingdom Metazoa; phylum Chordata; class Aves; order Passeriformes; family Dendrocolaptidae; genus Dendrocincla; species Dendrocincla tyrannina. Next base: position 945,576 of record JAWWMP010000002.1, read on the forward strand.
CAAAGTTTCTAGCTGTTTGGTTAATAAAAAAATCCCTTCTCTCATTTAACATTGTGCTTAGAGACGAATCTACAACCATCAATCTGCATGTTATCTACTGTTTTGTATGACTTGCATTCCATCAGTGTCAAGATACCAACTTAAAATATCAAGTTTTTGAGTACAAATGTGGGTCCTTGTCTTCAAGTGAAGAGAAAAAGCAGGCAACGAATGCACAACTATAATAACAGAATAATAAGGATTACAGCAATTGGTTCTAAAATTCCAACATGCTAAATACATTGTTTGACTTCTTGATAATGGCAATACATGGATCAGAAATTGTTTCAAGGCTTTAAAAGTAAATAGATGCACGCTGACAGGGCACATTTTAAAGTAAGTCTTTGAAAGATCTCAACTGGAATGTACTTGCAGAAACCAGAAAGTAGAAGTAATTTGAGGAAGCAAACTCCATAAAGAAACCAGATAATTTAGCATAATAAATTTAATTATTTGGTGGTTTAATCCTCCCTATTTCATATCAGGCAGCCTACAAAATCGAGATTCCAGGAGGGCTACAGACCTTTCTACCTGTTCTTATTCTCAACTCCTTCAGTAACATGCCTCTGGCTGGTCGCTTCTGGAAATACAAATCATTTCCAGTTGAATGATTCATCTCTGAGCTTTCTATTCTGGCATCTCCTTATGGCTGCTGATATTTCAGCTACAGCTCAACAAGGCGAAAACAGAAATCCTGACCTTCCCACTCAAGTCATCTCTTCCACTAGTCATGCAAGGCAGTACTCTGCTCTCTGTCACTCAAACTCATCACCTGTCACTGCCAAATCTTTCCCTCCCATCCAGTATCCTGTTAAGTCTTGCTTATTTCTCTTACTACATTTCAGAATGGGTTTTCCTGTCCATCCATGCACCAAAGACTCACAGCCACTATTCTCATCACAACATATTTATACCACTGCACTACACTCAACTTGGTCTAGTGGAACACCTCCTTGCTTCACTTCATTTAGCAGTCCACCAAGTTCATTGACAGCTCTCCTCAAGCTTTCTCTTATTTATTGTGATCTTATATGGCATTTTTTCTTAAGAGGAAGTTATTTTTTCATGCAAGTGTGTATGGTGCAAACACAGACACTGCAGTCAAGGCATGACAATCTTTACTAGTCCCAGCTGCTGCAAGCCAACTACTGCATCACCATCATCACACAGGCATGATAAATAATGCAGGTCACTGCATTCAAAGAGGAGGAAGTAGCAGAAACTAATACGGGTGGCAGACTTCATGTATCACAGACTAGAGCAGGCATGTGAGAAAGAAACTATGGGATAGAGGGGGAAAAAATGGCTATGCTGAAGAAACAGTATGTTTGTAAGAAGCAAGGACGTAAAAGGTATGAGTGAAAGCAGGTAGTCCAAAAGAGCAAGTGTTTCCTATAAAAGGAAGGCAGCAAGCATGGGTAAAGCCCTTCCCAAATCTTTGTTCACAAAACCTAGCCATGACAAACAAATATCCTAGATGTTACAGAAAATACCCAGTCTACAGATAATAGTTATCACATTCAAAGCATTTAATAAGAACAAGATACAAAAATTTTGAAGCAGTTCTATTTCTTATTTAAAATTACATCTGCTACATGCATTCTTTTTAAGCCTTGTTCAACTTTTCCTACAAAAATTTCCTTTGCTAATTTTCTCCTCTAAAAATATCCCCAAATTCTTTTGCAACAAATGCTAAATGAAATGCTGCATATCCCTTCTGAAGAAAGCTCTCACAGAGTACAATTAGAAATGTCAATCTGAAAATGTCAACATATTTCAAAAATAAGCCTTTTGAAACTGCAGAAATTTAAGTGTTTCAGCATACTGATCAGAAAGCTTTCTGTCAGGTCAACAGAAAACAGCACACTCTTTGCAGTGAAGCTTTTTGACTGGATACCTCTACCCTACTTTAAGTTTTAGAGTTACTCAAATTGCATTCCTTGGTATACAATTAGATGACCAACAGATTATCAGACAGAATTTGGGCAAATTTAACTCCAGCCTTTGGTGAGGGAAGGTGTGTTCCTCCAGTGCTCACATACAGGAAAGAAGAGCTGCAATCTGAGCTGTGTGAGAATAATAAAGATTATGTTTCATGTAAGTGGTTTGAAACAGTACATTTTGAGTCAGTTCAACATAGCACAACATTATACTCCGAGACCACTAGTGAAGGCTTTCTCTCTGTTTTCTTGACAGGCAATTATCTGAATTTCCTAGCAAGTGACCCAAGAAACTTGGTACTAGTCTTACAAACCACAGCTTTTATAGGAAATGAAGAGACGACTTTGGTTCAGTTGCTCAAGTCTAAACATTACTTTCAGAGCCAAGCCTGGAGACTTAGTTCAGGGGGCTTTTTATTCAGAAAATCAGATTTATCTGTTTTCCTAAAAGTACCTCTAATAGCTGACTACTCATGTCTACAAATATTTGCATGATTAGGAGGCAGATATTGCTTGGGATAGAAGTGAGGACATAGATTTGTGAATTCCAGTCTGCAGCAAGGAGAAATGTTGTTTATGGCCTTTCTTTGCTTGATGAAAAATTGAGGTTGTGAGGCTTCTGCTAATTTGTTAGCAGAAATACCCATTGGTCACCCATCAGAAATTGCCATGTCCTACAGGACACTAAACAGCATCTTGTAGGAGTGGAACGAAAAGCTCATGTATCTGTTCTGCCTCATCTTTTGCTCCCAAACTCTTGGATCTGTCACACCCTCCTCACATTTCAATAAGTAAAAGTTTCTAGAGGCCTGGGTTAGGGAGGTTTTTGTTTGGGATTTTTGTTTGGTTTTTTTTAACCATCACACCATACAAAGTTCTTTATATGTTCAGGCCAAGCTCGGTTTCCAGCATAGGTGTTTGCTTTCAGAGAAGACCAAACAAACCTATTTCTTCTTCAACTCCTTGGAGAAAAAAAACAGAGGAAAAAATTGGACACACTCTCCAACCACCTCTATCTGCAAAGAAGCAGCGTGGTGACCCATCACCTCCTTAAGACTTCAGAAGGGGACACCAGCTGACCTGGAACAATCTTGTTCAAGTTATTTAATGATTAGCTTGAATTTCACTTTCAAATGGCAGGTAGGGAAGTGGAAATTCAGAGGTGAGACAACTTTTGCAGCCAACTGCTAGGAAAACACAAATAAAACCGGGAAGTGACTGACACATTAAAATTAACCACAGCTATTCAACCTCACATAAACAGCATCCATCCATCATCTCTTAGTAGAAAGATATTTGCAGAAGCAGTTTTCTCTAAAAATATTCAACAGTGGAGCTCAGTAAATCATAAGGGAAAATTGGTCCCTGTCTTCTGATTATTGCCAAAGTAATGCAGACATATCAAGAACATTAAAGATGTGAATACTATTATGAAAAGTATCTGAATTTAAAAACAGTAGAAGATTTTGCTTTTTCATTAGAGACAACTGAGCTAGTCCAACATTTTTACATGCTTTTTGTGAACTTAAGTTCAAGGTTAGAACTACTTTACATAGTGATTTTATAAAGTGCAGCACTGACACACTTAACTGATCTTTTGAACAGGATTCTTGAGTTTCATCTCGAAAAAAAATGAAAAGACACAGACTTGATGACAGCAGACACTAGTGATCTGCACAAGCAATTGAGTATCAGTGGAGCTTATTTTGTTTGCAATATTGCTTGGTCATCTTTTGCAGTGTTATAAAAGACTAACTTCTCTGGACATGACATATCAAGGCTGGGCAATAGTTCCAGATTATGCAGACCAGTGCACGCACATGCATTCCCCACATGAACTGGGGTGCACTACCGGTGCTCCCAGAACCCTGCTTACAGACAATCTGTGAACAGAGAGGGACGACAATGACTCAACTTCTTACACATTGCAAATTATCTGCTATTATGAGTTAGTCATTCAGTCTCTAAACACCATATTTAAACGTGTGAATCTTCTCACTTCCTTGTTAATAGTGAAGGGCACTGTTGAATTTACATTTCTCTTTGAAGGGTCGTTAAGCAGTTTATGCCAGATCCTCCTGGAGGACGAAACTAAAAAAATAAGCTTTCAGTGTGTATCAAAGTTACTGTTACTTGTCAAATAGTTTTTTATGTCAGAACATTTAAAAAGTATCTTAGTTCAGTGTCATGCCAACAGAGGAAAATCACTCTGCTCTCTTCCAACAATGTTACTCTCCAGACAACAATTAATGTTCAGACAATAAAGTCATAAGAGTGGATGGAGATAAAATTAACTCATAATCAACAGAGCTAGGACAGAGAAGTGACCCTACCCTGGCAGGCCACAAAGTGTCCCCACCCTGGTGGTGCCCACCAAAGCCACTCTATCACTCCACTCCTAAATTGAACAGGGGACAAAAAACAGAATTACAGGCTCATGGGTCAAGGTACAAGAAAATAGATTGCTCAGCAGTTACCATCACTGGCAAAACATACTGGACTTGGGGAAATTTGGGTTTCAACATTTGTGCTAACAATTAATACAATCTCTGTTACCAAAATCAGAAGTGGAAAACATTCCACACCAAACACTGGACTTTGCATATCCTCCAATTCTATTAAAACATTCCTCACTTTCAGAGTACACAATATATTCAGCTATTATGTCCACTGAAAGAAGGGGATGGGGAAGGCAAGTCAATCTGATTTAGTGGAATAAAAAAAATAACACCATGTGTAAACTGTTAGCTGCTAAATGTCTGTGTTAATAATGTTAATCTTGTCCACCAGATAACACACTTGACAGTTTACTGCAAGAATGTACAATGTCAAGAAAAATATAACTAATAAACAATGTCAACCTTAGCTGGCTGGATGAAGCAGTTTAATGTTATTTGGGTTGTTTTATTTTTTTATTAGTGCTAGCTTGATATTTTGGACCACTTTCAAGATATTTTTCAGACTATCCTTCTAAAAGCAAATAGTAGTAGTAGTAGTAAGTCAAGCTGTTATAGAAAAAGATATTCTACTCCAAAATCCCTAAGTTAGAAAGCATGGGAGGAGGATGACGTTTAGGTTTCTTATCCTAAAAACTTATTCATGCCCAAAGGACAAATCTATCTTGTTTTTACAAATGTTTCCCTCCAAATGCATAAAAAAAAGCTCAGTTGCTATCATAAAACAAGATCTTCACCTTCATTATCTCCACTCTCTCAAATTTCTTTTATTTTTTTATTTTTTTAAAATTTCAAATATCATACATATATGACACAGAATAACATCTAAACTACAGATCACATCTACTGAAACATTTCAAGTAGTAAATTGAAACAGATTATACTGAAACATATTCTAATCAGAAAAAGAATCTTGTTCAGGATACTATTTAAAATCTGAAAAAGTTCACACAGTGAGGCAAAACACAAGTATAATGTTGAAGCTTCATTTTGCTGATCTGGTGGGTACAGACACATTGGGAAGAGGGTAATGCAAATTACAGAAGTTCATCTCAGTTTTCAAAGGAAACCATATGTACAAAGAAAAAAAATTGAAGAAAATATCATAGCAATATGAACTCAGAGTCTCAAGTTATACAAAATATTAAATGTTGAAGAAGTAAAAAAATAATTTTTCAGACCATAATGAGAGAACTGTACAAATAGCAGAAACAAATAAAAAGGAGTGTTCTACCATGAAAATAATAATTTCCAAAATATTGTCAGTATTGCCCGGTAACATTTAAACTACATAATAGCAAAGGAAGCCTCAGTCAAATACCCTTTGTCACCCTCTTCCCTCCAAAAAGGAGGGCTGTATTTATATCATAAGACTAAATGCTTTATTCCAAAAATAACCCTGGAAGATATTTAGAAGCCACTTCAGCAGTGAATACTTTCAAAGCATCAGTAACTTGATGAATTCAGCAATTTTAGATATCTGGTCAAGAGGTGAGCAGACACTAGAACTGACTTGCTGTGCTGAACACTCACTGTACCAGACATCTGCACCCAAACCTAGCAGAAAAGAATGATGCAAGAGCCACAGAAATAATGGAATGGCTGATATATAATGATTTAATGTTTTCAACAGAGTTATCACATAATTAATTACAGCATTCAATGCATTTATGGAACTAGACTGTGTCAGTATACCCTATGGTAAAACACTGTGTTCTACTCAAGGTTTAAGCTATATCCATAGAGGGCAAAAGACATTTAAGCACCAGAAATAACTGTTTTATCCAATATCAGATATTTAGAGACTTCCAGAAGGTGCCTGCAATGATACCAAATAAGCTTTTGACTAAAACAGGTGCCTTCAAAGCATACAAGGCTAAGGATATTATATTCTCACAAGCAGACAGTGTAACAGAAAAGCAGAAATCATTATACACACATGTTGCTGGCCAAAGTGCCTCCCTCAGCCCCGTGTTCCTTGATGCTTTCCTCAATATCCAGAGGACAAAACCAGATAGCTTCTGCCAAATAGTTTTGGATGCATCACTAACACAGTTTCCTCTAAATAAAAGGTAATGCATTTAGAGATGAAAATTATCCTATTTTAATATGAATTAAATTCTATCAAGCTTTTATGTATTTTTTAATTGTTCTATAGAAACACCTTTTTATGAAGCATGCAATCACCAAAACTGCATGTAGAGCCTTATTTCCTCTCAGGCAAGTTTGTAACTAATAGCATTTTATTTTATTTCACTGACATTGGGACAAAAGATCATTCTTAAATCAGTCAAAGCTTGTGGTGAGGGGGCTGATGCTCTGGCAGAGGCTGCCCAGAGAAGCTGTGGATGCCCCATGCCTGGAAGTGTTCAAGGCCAGGCTGGATGGAGCTCTGAGTGATCTGGTGTAGTGGAAGGTCTCATTGTCCATGGCAGCAGGGGTGGAACAAGATGATCTTTAAGGTCCCTGCCAACTCAAACCATTCTGCGATATTCTGTCTTTGGAAAATTGAATTATCACACGTTTTCATCACCCACAAAACCATAAATTTATGGCACTGTGCTTAGAGTCAGTGCTTAAAAAAAAAAAAAAACCACACCACAAATAAGAAAAAAGACCACCAAACTTCTAGTTCCAAATTTCTGATTCAGAACACAGTAGAAACATCCTGATGCATTTATCAAAAGGTGCTGATATTACCGAAGTGGCCTGCCAAAAGGAGCCATCAGAAAGGCATATATTTGAGCTGTGTGGGAGAAGGGGGTCGGTGTCACTTGTACAGTTTGAAATGCAAAAGCAGTTTAAAAAAAGGATTCAATTAGCTCATGCATTTACAGTGAGTAGGAGGTCTCATTGGGGATGTCAGAGGAAATGCTATTTAATCAACACAATGTCAGTCAAGTGCTTGTCAAACCTACTACAATTTTTCAAAATCCAAAATGTTTTATACAATAATTGATGAAAAATTATATAGAGAGATCTAGGGCCACTTTAAAATAAATTATAGTATTTGAGCCTTTTCTAGAAGTTTCTGGCAGGAGGCATTGTTCCCATGTTTATTTTAAAAGCCTCCATTTTTAAAATATGGAAGAAACATTTCATAAGCCTCTGTTCAAGTATGGTTTGGACCATCTACAAGAACATTTAATTACATAATTATGAAATTACACAAGACAGGTATTAATTTAAGCTGTACCATTTTCTCCCCAAGTTGCCTTACAGCAAGTGTTCATCATCCAGGAACAGGTTGCCCCTTGGAAACATGTTACTCCTGGGGAAATAACACCTGCTGCTGCACCTCACCTCACAGATCAACCAGCTTTACATTAGGCCATTTTAACTGCACTGCCTGGTGCCCAGAAGGATTTGACCAGGGTTAGAGTTAAAAGGCTCTAGAGAAGAGAACATAAAATACATTATGAACTAGGTTCAGAGGAAGCTGCCAGAAGTTAGCTCTGGGTTAACGCCAAATCCAGAGCTACAGTTTAGTCTCAAGACCAGCTGCTGACTTGGCTTTGACATTTGAGTACAGTCAGCTTAGAAACCCCAGAACTGCCTGCAAACTCCTGTGCTGCCCTCCTGGGTCCCTGCCTGGTGAAAATCCCTGAAAGGGTCAGAGCAGGCCCTTGAAGACAGTAGTGAGCCAAGCAGCATGTGAAAATCTTGTACAATTCCATCTGTCCAAAGGACTTGGAGTCAGAAGCTCTGTAGATTTATCTGGTACAGCCTCCAGTCTTATCAATTTACTATCTCTACCCACGTGACCAGGAAATTTCTCTTAGGTAACAGAAAAATAATTATTTTTTTTTAATGAAGTGAGGGTCTAGGGAGTGAATCAAATCAACAGTATTCAATAACTCATAATTACTGTTGGAAATACCATGTTTTTGTACCACCCAGGGATACAGATTAGAAAGGCTGAACTAGAAAGAGAGCGGTGTAGTGGGGTAGTGCAAGACTGATGATATTAAGGAACTGTGAGTGCTTCTCCAGCAGACTAAAACCTCTGCACCAGCTTTCCCCAATAAAGGGCAAGTTCTCTTTGATTAGGATTAGTTCACCCAACAAAGCACTTTCTGGCTTATGCAGAAGTACATAAAAATATGATGGATGAAACAGCTTCATAAACACTTGTGAACTCCAGCAGGAGCTCTCAGGACAGATAAAGCTCTGGAAGTTCAAAAGGAATTATTCATAAGAGACATTCCTGCAGCAAGAAATGAACAAACCATTCGACCCAAATCAAATGGAAGACTTCTTGCTTTTAAGCCTGATACACAGTTTACCAGCACCTCCCTGACTGAGGAGGATTTACAGTGACTTGACAAACAGCATTAGGAAACAAGAGATAAACTGATATTTAGATAAACTGGAACAGAAACAACTCACAGTATTGGCAATATTGCAGCAAGACCCTACTCAAAGCAACAAGTAGTTTACTAAAAAAACTGAGTTTGATTCATAAATTTTTGGGATTATTGTGGCCATGAGAATTTTTTGCTGCCTTCCAGTAAGCTTGGTTTATAAAAGGTGTTTCTGAGAAACCTAACAATTTTTCTTAGCTTTGGAGAGTAACATTCTGGAGAAAGGCTTTTGAAATCACTGAGGTTTTAGCAGCTATTGCCAGAATCAGCCAAGGAATGAAGACAGTCCCCTTTAATCATGTTGAGCTATAAATTGTTAATAAAGCATCATGTTCTTTTGCAAAGCATGATTCACAATAATACATTTGTATTATACACATACATACAATGAAGAAATTCTAACAATGCATCCACCCTTAGCACCACCTGACAAAAATGCAGCTTTGTTATTTGGAAAGAAAAGTGCACTTGATCACTAATTTGGCTCAGACCTATCCCTGGTATTGATACAGACTGTGGAATGCACAAATCAAGAGCAGTCCTGCTGAGTAGGACTTGGGGATACCTCTGGACAGAAAAAAACCTGGAAATGAGACAGCAATACACGCTTGCTGCACAAAAAGCCAGTCTTATCCTGGGCTGCATAAAAAGAGTGATCAGCAGGTCAGGGGAGGTGGTTTTGCTCTACTCCACTCTCATGAGACAACTCCAGCTCTGGGGTCCCCAGTACAAGGCAGACATGGACCTGTGAGAGCAGGTCCAAAGTAGGGAGAAAACTATTAGAGGGCTGGAACATCTGTCCTATGAGAAAACAGATTTGGAGATTTTCAGTCTGGAGAAGAGATGGAATGTTACTGCAAAGAGGAGAACTGTCTTAGTTCAAGGGAGAACTAAGATATCTATGTTGGCCAAGAAATAATCCCCCTCCTTTAAATTTAGAAACCAGAACTTGAATTAGAAAAATATATATATGAAAGGATAACAGTTCTTAACCACAATACACATATATATCCAGAAAAGAACCAAACAGCAACAGTTTGTAATAAACCCCTCCCCTCAAAATGACAAAGCAAACAATTAAAGGGTCTTTTGGCTACTCTCCCCCCCAAAAAAAAATGGCGGGGGGAATGCAATTATATCTACAGACAGCAGGTGGCGATGTCACACCTCAGCCACTGGCTTCTCTTTCAGGGGTGATGGCAGGCATGCCCTGGTCAGCTCCCATGAGAAATCATAAAGAAAAGCAGCAACAATCCCATCTCCACAGGGGCAGGAAACAGGGGCTCCTCTCTCTCTTTTCCTCACGCCAATCTCTGTGGTGTTCACACTCGCCCACGAAAGAAAACGGTTGAGTTAGAGAAGGTAAAAAAAAGGATGGAATCCAGTATCCAGAGATGCCGGGATCAGAGTGTGTGTTCCTCATCCTCTTCACTCCACCAAAAGCTGAGCTCCTGACCTGCGCAGAAAGCACAGAAACCCCAATCCCTTCCCCCACCCAAGCCTGTCTTCCCTTCACCTTCCAGCTTGGGGAGAGATCAGAACAAAAGGCTCTAGCTAAAGCAGTTAACATCAGGCTATGCACATCCATTGTGCCCTTTGTTAACCATCTTTACCGACACTAAGGTGTTGGCTCCAAGCTTTTCTTGGAAGGAATTCCAACTGAGGTTTGAAACTGTAACACCTGACCAATGAAGTGTATAGCCAGCACCTCCTTTGAGCCTGCTCAGTGGATTTTTAAGGTGAGGTGCAGCGTACAGGGAACTGGCCCCACCCTTTACTCCTAAGGTTCATCTACCAGGGACAAGCAAGCGTGAATAGTGACAGCAAAGTCCTCAGGACGTAGGTTTAATTAGAGTATCCTTCTCTTAGATGCATGGCCTTACAGGGCTAAGCGAGCTCCGTCTGCCCAGGTTTGGAGTTAGAGTTGTCCTTCTCCTAGGATGGTTACTGGGAGGCTAGCAAGCCCATCCTGCCTGTAGACATACTTTGTCTAACACTTCAGTTGAGACCTGTCTGGCATGGGAGACATTTGTGGGATAAAACAATGACTAAAAGCCTAAATAGCACATTTAAATGCCTGGCTATTGCCACATCTAACCTCTGCAACTTCACAACTGTTATATACAACCTATCAAATAGACTTCTGCTTCCACTGAGTCACCATTCAAATGGACTTTGTTCCACACTGATCACTAGCTCTGTAATCAATTAAACAGACATGAGATTACAGCTTTATTTGAAGGTGGTTTTCCTTATTGTCAGGTTTCTCATATATCATTAGAAAGAATGAATATTTGAATTAGTAATCACCCAAGGTATGCTTTTGCTTCTTTATGGTTGTTTGTCACTGTGTTTCAAAGAAGCTCAAATGCAATTTTGAGAATTTAATACAGCCTATTTTTAGAATGTGGAAGGTCCAATGACAATATTTTTTTCGTTTTACTGTTTGGTATAAGATGGGCATTCACATTTCATCACACCCAATGATTACCTCAATGAATACAAATGTGTTACATTATCTTTAAATAAATGAATGTCAATATGTTCCAGGGTAACAGAAGTAATTGCATATTGATAACAGTCATTACCATAAGTCATGGTTGCTGGCAGAAAACCCACTTGTATTTTTTAATAAGGTGCAACATTATGGTCTATTTTGAGATGATAGCTTTTTATTTCCCCATACATAATACAGTATCGCTTCAATATAGCTGGCAGAAGCTGGAAACAGATAAAAATTCAGAATGTAAACTTGCAAATTGTATGATTTTAGTCTTTTGAAACTAGGCTTGATAGTCCAAGTACCTCAGAAAAAGTGATATGAGAGAATCATTATCTGTGGCAGGCTGACGTACCTTCCATTCCACTCACCACAGCAGATAACAGCAACTAGCACATTACACCAAATGGATACAACCTGATATTTGAGATTTCGCACTGTAGCTTATTGCAGTTTACAAAGTAATCTGAAAGACACTTGAGCAAGGAACATCTCTCCCTCATTTTTAAGAGGCACAAAACTTTAAAGCTAACTCAGATACTCTGGATGGATCTGCTAAAGGACAGCAAGGAAGTTATGACATCCAATCTCAAAACTGGAGGTTCTTGTTCTGCACTGCTGCTCTGTTTTATTGCTTTAAAGCAGCAGAAAGACAGAATTTGTTAAAACAAGCAGGCAACTGCAGAGTTTTGCAGTGCGGACAGAATATCTCCTGGAAACTGCCCAGTCTGGAGATAGATGCTTTTTTGAAAAGCTGCTACATGGTCTTATCTGGGTCGGGATTTTAACATGAGTCAGAAGTATGTCAGTCAGCAAGGCCACAGCAAGGTCAAAGCTGAGTGACTCTACCCCCTACTTGACAGCTGTGAGGCCATACCTGGAACCTCTGCTTAGTTTTGAGCTTCCACACACAAAAAGTATGAATAATTGGCCCTCAGTAGAGGGAAGAACAGCATGTACCTTTAACTTCCCAATGAAGCAGAGGTTTGAGCTTATAAGTGTGGAAAGAGACTGAAGAAACATGGTTTTATTCACCTGGAGAACAGAAGGCTTGTAAGAGATGGGTGTTACTACCGCCCTCATCAGTCTAAAGCATGGCTATAGAGAAGACACGGCTCCCACTCTTCCACAAGACAGTCAGTGAAAGGACAAGCATCAACAAACACTGCCTTCAGCAAAATCCAATTGCATACAAAAACAGGAGAATTTTACAGTGAGTGTGGATAGACCCTAGCAACACCTGCCCAGAGAGGAGCCGCCAGACCTGGAGATTTTCAGAACTCGAACAGACTGGCTAGGCAGAGTTAGTTTTCTTCTCAGCAGCTGAGACAGTGCCTTTGTTGCCTAAAAGCATGACTTAAAAGAAAGAGTAAGACTCGATTTATGAGCTTTAGAAATCAGGCGTTCTTTTTTTATGACATGCTGCATGGTCACAGCATGCTGGATGTCCTGGGAATCAATTCACCAAAGTGCACACCGAGGTAGTTTTCACTGCAGATTATATGCCAGCATTATGTGATTATTCATTTTTCATTCCCCATATTTCTGTTGCATATTCATGACATTTCACAGAACTTATTAGCATATATGCACATAAGCATATAAGGTCTGAGGGACTTCATCCGTGGACTTCAGTGGCCTTCTCTGCCTAAAGTCCCTCCTCCAGTTTTTACTGACCACTTTGTAAACTCCTTCAAGACAATGCACATGGTTAAAAAGCAACCCCAAGGGTGTTGCTTTGCTGACTGCCTCAGTTTCCCTCATCATTGCTTCCTTAAATCGCTTGGCTGACCTACCTGTAGTTTCTGTGTTGTAAATAGTACCAGTTTTTCTTACATCTCTAAACCTCAACACCCCTGTGATTTACTGTGCTTTAAATTTTGGACTAAAACTGTTCTAATAATAGTGATGCTGTAGCTTTTGCTGAGCAGCACTGAAGCCCTTTGTTTGCCACTCTGCCTCACAAGTGACCAGACTAAAGGTTGTGCAGCAGGCTGAGAGGGGACACAAAGCATATTATGTGTATTACACATCTTGCGTTAATTCCTTCTATTTTCCCACTGAGAACAGTCACAGAAGGATTTGTGTGAGATTCAGGGGAAATGCAGGTGATCAGGCTGGCCAGGGTGCAGTGCTGTCCCTTTGGAATACTCTGGCACACACCATCCCCACCTCCTGAGGAACACACACACAGGCACTTGCAGGGCGATCCTCGCTTATCCTTACACATCATTCCACACTATAAATACACAGGACCATCGCTTTGCAGCATAGTTGTGTCATTTTGTTTCAGCCTGGTGCAGGGACAAGGGAAGTATTGGCCCTAACTTTGCTTAGTCATTTGAAGAGCAATGAAATGCTCGGGCACCCAGAGCTGGAGCAGCCAGTGACCAAAGTGACCGTAAAACGTCCCTCCTCAAGCAGAGCGGAGTCTTCGGGGGCAACAACCCTGGGCGTTCTCCCAAACACCTGCAATGAGGTGTATTTAGATCTGCATTCGTTTCTGTGCGGTTATTCCATCAAAATCTGAAACCCAAAGCTTTCTATTCCACATCCAAAGCCCACCATGTTAAAGAAGTCAAATATTTCGAAGTATTATCAAGAGAATGCCTCAAAGGCATGTCCTGCAAGGCCAGGACTGCCAGGTGTGTCCTCAGCCTGGCAGGCACAGGTACCACGGGCACTCAGCAGCCCTCTGTAGTGCACCCCACCAGCAACTCGGGCCACACACAAGTGGGGTTTCCATTCCGGGGACAGGGTGGTGGTTTCTGGGTCTTTTGGTTTGGTTTTTGTCTCCGCCGGGCGCAGCGGCCGGGCCAGCGGTTGCCTGGCAACCCAGATCCGCCCAGCAACCGGGCCTGCCACGGCAGCCAATGGCAGCGCAGACACAGCCCCGCCACCACCCTGGAATTAACATCGCTTTCCTAATGACTTTTATAATTCCTTGTCTTATTTCATCACAAGCACTATGATTCTCCACTGCAGCCAGCACGCAACAAGGTTTTTCGCAAACGGCTATTCTTAGAACAGTCTGGAAAAAACACTGAAACTTTTAAGTCTTCCTAAGCCAACCTCGATACACTTCAGTGCACAAAGCCTGGGGAGAGAGAGATTGCTGAGAACTGGACAGCAGGAATGCAGGATTTACAGACTACAAGGATCTTTCACAGAAACCAGAGATAAAAAAATAAACTAATAAAGACAATTCAACAATTGCACTGAAACCCTCTCTATCTGGGAAAAGGATAATAAGGACTGAAAGTGTGAACTAATTCACATGAGAAGCAGGAAATCAATAACCAATAGAAGATAGAATACTAATTAATGAGAGAATGATGTATTTTAGAGCAAATGAACATTAATTTCTTTGTATGCTAAAAATGTATAAATAGCAAAAAGTTTTGAAAGTGAACGTGCATGTTTGGGGAGCAACCCCACACACCCAACACTGCAAACAAATTTATGTCTGCTTTCTTATACTAAAAATAATGTTGGAAAGTTTGATTTATCTCAACCTTTTCAGCCACAACAGGACACCACTGCAAGTGAAGAACCACAGCAAAGTCCTTACCTTCTTCCAGGCTGAGCCACTGGCACTCGCTCAGGGATGTAATGGATATTCCTGCCTTCTCCATAGCTGCTCCTGCTGATCGGGGCTGGGGACAGAACAGACCCACAGCCCAGGTGTGCAGGATGGAACCCAAGCTGCTTTGCAACAGCAGCTTTGTGAGCACAGTTAATTGGGTGCACATATTGGGAGAACCTTCTGGAAGGGCCAGATGGACTTGGGGGAGCTCAGCATGAAGTTGAAGTCTCCCCAGGGTATTAGCTTTGTAAATTGGGGCTCATCTGAGGGTCCAGCAGCCTTGGAAAGCATGTCGAGTGCTGAGGCTTCAGAAGTGGTTCTGGATCATTGTGATACGAAGGAAAGTTACCTCTTCCCCTGTGCCTTTCTTGTCCTTCAGAGAAACTATATCTTCCTGAGAGCACCAGAAATCCTATAAAGCCTCCATGATTCACCACTGACCCATATTTTCCTCAGTTCCACATATGAGATGTGGAAAACACTCCTCTGTTGCTTGTGTTACTGATATCCATCTGAAGATACAGTTTCTGCAAGGGAAGAATGGTCCACAAAGATATGTCCTTCAGTAACCAGTTGTGACTGACCACACTCACTTAAAAATGGACCTTACTATTCACTTACTACTTATTTTTTAGTGGTGAAGGTCTGCCAGTGTTGGTGTTAGTGCTAGTGTAGTGTAAAGTTTACTTGAAAGTGAACATGTAAAAATACTGAATTTGTAATATTTTAGTGCCTCATAAAAAGCATCTAATTTGGACACGGTACATTTTTGCTGTGAGTAAGCATTTCTATGAATTTCAATACACAGTTTCCCACAGAGTGAAATTTTTATGGCAAGTTGCACATTTCTGAGCTGCAAATACTGTGTCTGTGCTTAGTTAGCAGTTTTATGAGCAGCCCAGTTGTGGTTGCTGTCAGGTGTCTTTTTCTGCTGTGTGCTCTTCTTTAACTTCACAGCAAGTATAAAGGTTGTTCTTAGGAGAAAATCACCTTTCCACTGAGAATTAATCTTTTTTGGTATGCTCTCTATTTCTGGTTTCCACTCTTCAGATGCTGTCAATATCCAGGTTCTGTACAAGGTGACTGACAAATTTAGTGCCTCTTCCTTCCCTCATTTTTAATAATAAGGGATCTACAAACATAATGACTTGTGTATGCTCTTGTGCATTTTCTGGTGAAGTAATTTCTCCTTCTATATGACCACTCTTCACCAATTTAAGACTGAAATAGAACCATGCTGTTAAGACTATCCAGTGGGGACCAAAGAGGTCAATACTTGTCCACTCTGTATAGTCAATTTCCTACCATTTTCAGGGTCCTCAAGATTTAAAAGGATTCTCAGTTAACTGTAGAAACCCTGAAATTGGACTAAATTGTCATGGATAGTTCAGTGAAGGTCTCTGCTCAATGAAAGCAAAAAGGGAGAATGAGACTAACATTGATAGTATTTATAGTGCACTTAGGTGCAGTGATAAAGCTGTCCTCAGTGTTGATCAATATAGGAAAAGCTATGTGATAAAAGGGGATTAAGGCAGACAAAGCTATAATTTAAAAACAAACTTCGGAGATGAGATTGTTAACAATCAACAGGAGACACAGAAGGCAGTATCTTAAAAACAAAAATATTTAAAATATTTCCATGCATCTCATAATGCTACAGATATTTCCTCTGCCTCTGTACTTATATGTAGAAACTATATTATAATGTGAATTATCCAAATAAAATATATCCTAATGGGGGGATCTGAGTGCTACAAATAACAATAATAATGGATTTTCTGCATGGAAGGCTGGTAATTCATTTGCTGAGTGATGTAAATGAGATCAGAATTTAGACCAAGGTTCTGTTCTCCATTTCTAAACCAGTTACCTCCCACTGTGGCAGATGTGAATACATATGGGAGAGAGAACAGAACAGATCAGATCCCTCTAGTGGGAGGACAGGAACAATGTACATATTGCTCTATTATATGTGACCGCAAAGCAAAGTTAGAGTTTTCTCATGGAATAGGAACATATGCATATGCTTCATACTTGCATTTTTAATAAGCATTACATTTAAAATCACATAAAGTGATATCACAAGAAGATATGATAAAGAAACATCAGAAGTTATGTCACCAGCTATTCTTTAAATCAACACATTCTACTATATCAGCTTTATAGCTAATGTTAGCTTGAGTATTTTTCTATGCTTGAGCTTGGAATCCTTTAAATATACTTAATAGAAACTGAAGTATTTCTGGTATAAAATAGGGCAAAGAGAAACTGTTTTGTTTCTTCACCCTTACCCTGTCAGTAATCTCACTCTTAATAGTATTTTTTTATTCTTTACAGTGATTGGCATCTTGGAATGCATTTTTCAGTGAGTCTGTGGTAACCATTCATTGTGATGGGATTTTGTGGATGTTTCTGTCAAGTAGTGAAAAGGTATCTTTACAACAAAAGAGCTGAAGTCATGATGGAATATCATCCAGAAAGTTTCCAAATTGTAAAATTATGTAAATTATGTCAAACTAAGTCTTGTCTGAAGGGTGAGAGACAAGAAGCCTTAAAGTAAGTCGACACAGCTTGTGAAGTGACAGACAGACTTATTCTTGTGTAGTTTTTAAAATGGTAGGCAATTCCAAAGAAAAAACTTCGTTAAACTGAAAATCACACAGCTCCACAAATGTGAAGTAAATGTTTCCTGGAATGGTTCATTTGCCGGTGTGACTGTCCAGTAGCTTGGCACATGAGAGTCATCCATGTCTGGTCAAAATTTTAATGTGACATGGATTTCTTGAATACTCTCACCAAGTTTTCCAAGATTTTTATATATCTGCACAAAGCAGAAACAATAATTCAGTTGCTAAATTATTTTCTCTCTCTGTTTTATTTTACTGCAGAAGACGTTCAGAAAGAATTTGCTGCTGCCAGAGAAAACTGCTTTTGATGATGAAAAATGCATTAGATCAAATAATTCCTTTCAAACGTGCACAGCCCTGCAGGAAATGGATGAAGATGTTACATGATAATGGGGGGTGTAATTTTTCATGCCCAAGATGATGGAGATGCACCCATCCTCCTGCCAGTTGTGTTGTACAACAGTTTTGTTCCTCCTCCATTAGCACATGCAACTGGCTGGAAGAGAGAAGTGGCAGAGCTTTCCAAAGATGGTGGAAGTTTTCATCCCCATGACAAGAGAATAGGAAAAGAAGGGAAAGTTGAAGCCTTCTTACAGCTGTTGATTCCCTAGAAAATCTCTCTTTAGGCCGATGTGCTGTTTTACACAATTACCAATGACTCGAGTACAATCAATGCTGCAAATTGTTTAACATTCACCTGAAAACAGTTATTTGCGTGCACGTTCCTTTAGAAGATCTAGATCTTCGAGCATTGTGGTCGGGAGTATATAAAGAAACACCAAAAAGTTGATTACTGCCCTGTAGGGAAAAGAAAACAGTTAAACCTACTAAACTTCAACTATTCTATTTAGCATTAGAACTGTATTCCTAGAATTTAGAAAACTGGATCAAGGGTTTCAAAAGTCCATTCTTGTAAAGCTTAATACTTGATGTATCCATTTCGTTTTCTGAAATTTTGTGGTGGTGGTGGTTTTGTGAAATATTTGCCATGAAGCAGAAGTTCAGAATAGTGCTGTGATCTGTCACAAGAAGAAAATGAGAAGACTGGAAAAAGGAAAACAAAAATACGTATATACAAAGTTGAAGGCCTAACGGCTGTGCTACAAAGTCTTCAGTTTAACAGCCAGTATAGAACTCTGAGCTGCCATTCTGACACCTACCATGGAGGTGTCGGGCCTTTCTGCCGTACATTTTATTAAAAGAAAGGGAAATCTGCGTTCTGGTTAGTTACTGGACAGTTTCAAGGACTACAGTAAACCAGGCAAAAGACAGCTGAAAAGAACCCAGAGGACAAGAGTTCACATTTCAGCAAAAAGTTCAAAAATACTCTAAACCTAGAAACAGAGAGGAGGCAAAAAAGAAAAACAAACTAAATCTAGAGCATCTCAGCTCTAGGGAAATGAGACTTGTTTTTTGAAGATGCCTCCATCCCCTCATGCAACATGGTGAACTTTTTATTAAAAAGAGCTGGTATGAAAAAATACGCTAAAAAAAAAAAAAGACAAGATGAAGATTATGGCAATCAGTTATCAAATGTTCACTATCTAAATTTTAGTGGAATTGATTTTTTTTTATAGTATTAAATGCCTTAAAATGGTTGTCTTCAATCATATCTACTTAGGACTAGTTTATTTGTTAAAACACAGCATAATAAATTCTCAGCAGTCCTGGATTAAATACCCATTTGTCATATTGCTGTACCAGTTGCTATCAGCTGATATTTACTTGCTCAGAAGTCTGTCAGTACTCTTCAGGGCTGTTCATATCACCTAAATTTAGATTCTTACCTTAACCTCTGTACATTATTTATGCTGTCCAGGGGAAAGGATGTAGGACCTCCAAAAGACTCTTCATAGCAAGAACTTTGTTTAACACTGGATTGCCTACTGCAATGTCCTTTCCCTATTAGTCATATGCTAAACTGAGAGGAAATATTCTTCTAATTTAGATATTTTAGCTAGTTGCCAAATGGCAAGAAGGATAAATATGCTCTTTTCACTTCTTTTTAAATACTTCCCTCAGGATCTCATTTGATCTTATGGTAATTTACTATTTTAAAAGCAGCAGGATTAAGCCTTTAGCAAAAAAATGAAAGCAAAGTTACAGAGAAAAAGAATATGAGAAGGAATAAAAAATTAAGACGGCAAATAATTTAGCCATTTTTCTATGTTTCCATTTCAACCACTTCTTACAGCTAATTAAATCAGGACATTTGCTTCTATTTTCTGTCCAGATATTGATTTTTTTAATCTGCCCTCTCCAAAATGATAAATTTGAAACAGATTTTTGAAACAATTTTTCTAGACTGTAACAAAAAAAATGTGTATTTCATACTGAAATCATGGATTAAGTTAGAACAGAAGTCAGTGAGGGTAGCTACAAAAAACCCTAATCTACTATAAAGATACCAATTTGTACCTTTTTAATTCACTCGGTAAAGAAAATTAGAAATGTTTGAACTTACTTCATTCAAATGAAAAGTGTTTGTTTTGTTTTTTGCCATTTCTGAGATTCAGAAATACCTCCATTTTACCTCAGGTCTCTTCCAGTCCATTTCTTCATTATTTCTTATAGCTATTCCAGTTTCTAATTTTCTACATAAAATTGTATCTTCGTTAAAAGATATAAAGTGAAGATTTAAATACAATAAGTGTAGACAGCAAGCACAAATCCTTAACAATAAGGGTAATTGACCATTCAAACAAGATCCTTTTAACTGTGAAGTATCTATATCCTTACCTTCAAAGCAGTGCTGGAAGATGTGTGTTATGACAATAGTGACTATTAAGAAAACCCCATAAATTAAGCTGTCCCATTAGGGTGTTTGATACTTCTAACACAGCGGTATCAGGGTAAACAGGGAATCCTGTGCTTTACCAGAAGATAGACAAGATGATCTATGTCTCGCCCATCTTTACAGGCACTTGATTTTTTAAAGTCATAAAAGCAAATGCTTCAGTCATAAGAAACTGCTGAAAATTAGAGTTTGCAATGCAAGACCCAGCACTGCCTTTTACATCCACAAAATACATATATTATTTACATGTATATATGTTATGTACATAAATTATATATGTTAGCACATTTAATGTACGTATATTTATATGTAAGTGTTACCCACACTACTGTTCTGTAGATTTAATGTCATGTTTGCAAATCCAATGACTGGTGGTGTTTATAACCCAAAATCACCATGGACCATGAAGCCTTGCAATAGACTAACAGGACAAGGCACTATTACAGAAATAAATGAATACATATTAAGACATGCAAGAGAATTTAAAAGTTGAACTACATACATTTTTTTAAATTCTTCTAAGGCTTAGGTAAAATGGGAGCCAGCTGAGCAGAATCTTAGCTGGCATGAATCCAGATGGTGCCCCAATTTCCTTAAGGAGACATCAATGTCTAGTCTGTTGTATCTGTTCCCGTAAGAATAAAAAGAGGACAAATATTAAACCTACTAAAGTAACCCATATGGACCCCCAAAGCGATAAAGTGGTAGATGAAACAGCACAGAGTGTTCATTCCATGTGCTAATTTGCACCATAAACTTCTGTTCACCCTCCTTTTTTCTAAGCAGAACTAGTTTTCTTCTTGACTGAAGAGAGTGCATGGAGCAGAATAGTCCTGGAAGTAGCAATTTAATCCTTGCTGATTCAACAATTTAGATAAACAAACAGAGTCTTCCAATGCAATTTTCAGCGGGGAAAATGTTTGTCTCAAAGAGTTACTGAAAGATCTGGAAAAAATCGTGTATTCCTATGATGGAAATCCTCCCTTACTTCTTTTAGGTGCTTCTTACTCATCTCTGCAGAGAAGAAGATGCTTGCATTGGACTAGAGGCTGATGAGATCTCTTTCATATGAGATATTTCAATTACTTTTTTAGATATAACATATATAACATATATATATTTTCAAATATGACTTTCGTTAACCAAAGTTTTCATAAAATATTTATTGAAAGTAGAAAGCAGAAAGAAACACAAGGGGTCAATGGAAAGGAAGAAGATTGAAATCAGTCAGAGAGAAGTAAATGTAAGAAGAATAAAGGTTATTTTAGACATCTGATATGTGGCCCACAAACTGTGTAAAGCAGGAGAGCAGAACTCCTTTTAGAAAGGCATAAGGTTGTTTCTTTAGACATGAATAGCTCACTGTGCAAAACACTGGTTAACAGGGCAGATAATTTAAAAAACCTGCTTCCACAACAGATGGCTCTATTTACCCTGCATAGAAACTTGAGATGGAGGAATCTTCCACTGGCAACACAGTTGTGTGTGTTGCAAAATAGTCAGATCTGGGTCAAAAATCAGACTGCCCTAATACTCAGTGCCAGTTTATGTAAGATTGTCACAATCTGCCCAAAGCAGAAAGATATATGAATAATAAATGCATTTAGTGTGTGATGTTTTCCCTCCTAAAATAATTGTAACCGTGTCTCAACCGAAACATCTGTAAGGGAATGGGTTTCCAGTGCTGGCTTTTTTTCCATTTGCTACAGTGCTTGCAGTGTGACTTTAGTAGCATCCTTTCTTGCCATAAAGACCTAAAACCATTCAAGCCTCTTCCAATTTCCTTGCTAGTGAATGTCTAAGAAGGTACCAAGTGATTTTCCCTCTCCTAGTGTTTATGGCCAAGAACACTGCTGGCCACTCTGACCAGAGGACAGGTAAAATGTGCTGTAGTGCAAGGGCATCCAAACAAGTAATCAAAATGAGAGGCTGGAAAGTAGGAGGCAGGATATCAGTACTCCATGTTAGGTGATGGAAGATAATGTTTTGCTTGGAGGAGAAAATGGCCTTTATTAAAATGGAGATATTACTCAAGTTCATGGGCATCCTGCATGCCTGACGGAGCTGCTAGGAGCTGATATCCCCTTAAAAAATCCTTTCCCTCCTGGATTCAATATATTTCCATAGTCTTCATGCAGTAAATAACAGTAATGTTTTAAAAACATTAGTAATTAGTAGAAAAACAAATGTGTGGTTAGTTTGTGGATCCTGACGTTTTGGGGTTTGACTTTTTTTCCAAATTTATCTAAAACCAGAAGTAGTTTCTAATGAAACTAAGGTCATTAAACTAAGGTTCCATGTTGTTATTTGCTATTAGCAGTAGTAGGACCAGATTCCCACAGTAGTTCAATCATAAGCATGTCCTAAACTGTATTTTCCTGTTGTGTGCTTTATTGGAAGGTCCTTAGCACAACAGAACTACAGTGGTCTGACTGGACTTCTCGGGGATCTTCCTTCAAACTCTGGAGCCAGAACAGATAGAACAACAGAACTGGTAAATGAAAGCACAGAATTGGAATGTTATTCAACATTACTAGTTTCTAAACCAACAAACAGTCATTAACCTAGAACTGTTACTAATTTCAAGTAGGAATGAACCAAACAAGAATTTTATAAGTTCAAAAACATAATAAATTGCTTAAGAGATGTAGAAAGAAAAGAGATGGTACAGATTCATTGCTATTGTACAAGAAACTAAAAAAGTGTGGCTCAATGATGTTGCTTGTCTTAAGCTAGAAAAAAATTAGTTGTTTTATACAGACATTCAATAAACAGCATAATCAGGATCTTGGGGGTCTTCAGAAAAAGAAATAAGTACAATTTTAAATGCAGTTTTTTAAAACTAAGTGTATATTGCAAGGACTGGCAGGCTGATTAATGTTACCTAGGGGTTTATGGCTTAATTAGCTGTAAATTCTGCATTGCTGCTGGAACAAGAGCAACAAAAAAACTCTACACTTTTTTTCTAATTGTGGCATTAATTTCTGTGTTTGATTCTCCCCTTTTTCTCATACTGAAAGCTTGTTGTCTTGCTGATTTTCAGTGCCTGTCCAAGTTGTGCCTGGCTCCACCAAACAAAGCTGATATTTTGGCTCCATCAAACCCAGTGTCAAGCTGGCTTCAGAGGGAAGGATTTCATGTGTTCACAGCAGATGTTGTAAGTTGCCTCGAGGGCGTTCTCATTGCAAAAACAGGAGAATATGACAAAGTCTACTGTGTCTAACATGCAGAGCAGTCGGCTGGAAGCTTCTCAGAGTTTCAGTGTGCTGTGGAGATATTTTGCAACACATCTATGCCAGAAATTTCTACTCCAACACTTTCCATAATGATTTTCAAGGAAAGAGCTATAGAAGCCAGAAAAATGTATAGGTTAGGTGTTATGCAAATTGTGTGTTATTTGACATCAGCCAACTCATTTGAAGTGTTAATTTGGAGAACTTGTCTTCTTACTCTGATGGTGATAGATTTTGGAGATAATTGATAACAATGCTTTAACATAATAGTCATTTTCTTCTTTAAAATTTTGGGTGTAGCATAAATTTCTTTTTAGAAAGCCTTGGGAACCACTCACAAAAATTAATTTTCTTATGACGAATTTTTTTTTTTTAAAAAAGGCAGAAAAATCAATTAATGAATATTCTGGATAAAATACTTTGTATTTGTCTCCATCAAAACAGTGGATGGAATTGGAGGGGACAGGCAGGAAGGAGGGGGAAGAAAGGAAAGAGGGGACACTGTATTTTGACATCTCTAACAAAGACCATATATTTTACTTTTGATTTTTTTCCCTGACCTCACTATTGTCTCCTCAAGGTAGTGAAGTTACTTAAATTGCTCCTGCATGTGTTTTTTCTATTAATACTACTTGCAAGCAGCTTTCCTGCAGAGTTTGACTCTGTGTCTTTCCTCAGCCACATCTGCTGACTCTGTGAAAGCATATGTGCAAAATCAGTGACTTTGAGAAAAGGCAGAACCCTGACACCACATCAATTCTCCATGGCCAGGCTCTGTGGACAGGGTACAGTGGAGCACTGACCCTTCTCTCACCAGTGGTCCCTTGGAAGGGTGGGCTGCCAGGCAGGGAGAGCTTGTCATGGCACCTGTACCATCTGAAAGCACCTCTGCACATCTGGGTCTGCAGTAACAGGCTGAGACAAGGACTGCACAGAAGAGCTGACATTTCTGCTTTACAGGCAGTTTAGTTTGTTGAAAAAATTAATCAATGTGATTATGAAAGTAGTCACATAAATTATTGTATTCAGACCCTTGTAAAGCCCATTGGGTTTGCTAAGAGCGTTAATCCCCATCATGTACCAGGCCTTCCAGAAAGTTACTGGACATGAAATATTGCTACAGTGACAGCCAATTTCTAGTAAGTCCTATAACTGAGGGATTGTTTTCATGAGTTCTGTTTGAAAACCAAAAGTCTGCTCTTGATTTCCCAGGTATTTTATGGGTAATTATAAATAATTAATAAATAAGAGGTTTAGTATTATCTCATTATTAATAGTGGGTTTTTTCAAAAGTAGAGATTTTTGTTAGATTTTGGCATTGTGCCAATGGATATAAAAATTCACAAGACATTTTAGTGACTTAAAATCACTAAACTAACATCTGAAAGAGTCCTGTGGGAGTTGTTTGATGGTTTGAGATATGCTGACAGTGATGGATAACTACTTCAGGCACCAGGCCTTCCAGAGTGATTTATCACTCACTCAGAGAAGTCAGGGTTTGCGAAAAGTGAGCGTGCAAAGTCAGGTCCCTGTGAGTGACTTTGGCCCTCTTTGGTGTGGGAAGTCCTGTCCTATCTGCTGGGACTTTCCTCCAAAGAATAGCATCTTGCCCTGCCGTGACCTGGCACTGACCTGCTACTTAGACATCAAAACAGGCAGATATTTTTAGGCCAGTACAGTTAATCTTACCAGCAACATGCACCTAAGGCAAAGAGCCTGAGCTGTCTGTGTGGTGGAGGGTTGTGACACCAAACACGTCTGCCTGTAATTAGGGAGATATACAGACTGAGACTTGTAGTTTTTTAGTTTAACACATCATTAACAAGAAACAAGCTTTGATTTGAAAGAAAAAGTGAGAAGACAAACATTAAAATTGTTTTCAATCATTTAAGTTATATAGTTCTCACTCCAAAAGCTTTGATCATGTATAATCCTGTTGGAAAGGCTGACTTGTAATCAGCCTCACATACATTATGTTGCAATGCTGCAGCACTAGTGCATGACAGAACTTTATTTTCCATTAATTCATTCTGTGCTGGAAATATAAACACTCTATATGCTTAATAGCCCAAAAAATGAATGTTATTGCTTTTTAAAATTGCCTGTTAATGAGAGTTTTACTTGCTATCTGTGTGCCTGAGGACCATCTTTCAAATGCTGTCACACCTATTTTGAACACCAACAGTGTTGAACAATCAAAACAAAATCATCCCAGACACTGCTTCCCATAAAAGCAACCATGTTTTGTAACTGATCAAAGTAGATGTTTACAGCATCTGTGAACCAGGACTGATATTAAAATAGTTTGTCACTGAACTCATGAACAATCTGCTCCAGTTCAGGAGTGATGGCTGTGCAAAAACTTCCATAGAAGAGTTATTTCCTAAAGAAAAGGTCTGTTGTTCTAAAGCAGCTGGTTTTAAGGTGACAAAAAAAAAAAAAAAAAAAAAAAAAAGAAAAGAAAAGAAAAAAAAGTAGGAAAGTCTTCATTTATCTGAGTCAGAGAATCCATGCAAATACTCATGAAGTGAAAGGCACAAATAGACATCACTTTGCTTTCTCTCCTGAGCTTGCATGAGAGAGTCAGCTGGAATTAAGGATGGCCATCCTTTCTGAAGATCAGAGCCGGTCACTCTCATCACAGACCTGATGAACCAGCATCATCTCATTGCCCAACAGCCCACACAGACAGGGGAGAAACCATCAGTTTAAGCAAAACAAAGTGAAGGATTATGGAAAAAGTTCAGCAGACTGCACATGCTGTTAGCATGATGATCCATGTGTGTGGAACACTGACAGGGCCAGGCAGAGATGTTGGCACCTGCAAGAAGAAGCATTTCCTCAGGCAGAAATACTCTGACTGCAGGAGGGGGCTGAACACGCACTGGTGTGTGGGAAAGGCTCCTGCAAATCCCAGGCACAGCCAGAGTACCCGGCTCTGCCACCAAAGAGATATTCATAACAGCTTCTGTATACTAACAAACCACATCATCAGTAATATCTAAAAGCACAACGGTGCACTGCAAAGAAATAATAGAATTCATACTGCTATCAGTTTTACAGAATGTAAACTAAATCTGGATTATCCTACCCACAGTTTTTCATGTAGACTTGTAAGAGCAAGAGCTTCATGCAGTCAGAATCTGAAAGGAAATAGTTACCCAGAATTGTTGATACAAATCTTGTTTCAGAATTAAAAATCCTTCTTCCCAGATTTGCAAACTTAAAGCATTACAGGAGAAACAGAACAACTCCTTATCTTTCACATAAAAGTAAGGACTTCTCATAGCTTCTGATGACTGATATTATATACCTGTGGAAGCTGGATTTAAAGCTTACTGCACTTTCAATATTTGATTTTGTTTCTTCCTATTTTCTACTTTCTTCTTCATCCTGTGCCAGGAGATGGGAGGGGGAAAACCTTTCCATTTATTCTATCTATAAATATTAAACTGCAAGGTATTTTGGAAAACTCTACACACACAGAATGTTGCACTTCATTGCTGATGAAGGAAATAGCTGAATAGCCTACTGGAAGATGTCAAGATTATTATTAGTTAGTGTTCGGGTTTTTTTATAGATCTATGATAAATTCTTTGTCTTAGTACTCTTAGTCCTGTCTATAGTTGAGTAATTTGGGACTGCCACAATTAATGTAAAGAATAATTCCCTGCCCATGGCAGTGGGGTTGGAACGAGATGATCTTTAAAATCCCCTTCAACGCAAAGCTTTCTACAACTCCATGTAAAAAAAAGGTTCACTAAATTAATTGTTCTGGGGGTTTTTCCATCATACTGGGGAAAGAGATTGTGTGCAAATGATCATACTCAGACATAAAATATGAGTAAATAATCTTCATTAGAAATCATATATTTATTACATTCTAGTAGGATACAGAAATACCACATCTATAAGTATTTCATTTTGTCCTTCTGATTTCCTGTGATTATGTTCTGAGAGGGAGTTAGAGAGCTATAGGCAGTCATGGGTGTTTTTTAATTGTTCCATTCTGATTGTTCCATATTTAAATGGAAAAAATGAAAGCAGTACAGAAATTAAGTTTAGGAAAAAAAGGAGTTTACCTCCACTCAGTTGTAAGTAAAGATAAGTTCACATCACAAAACGTCCTTTGCTGTAGTTAATTGTGATGACAGGGTAGGGGTAGTGGGGAAGATAAAAAAAATCTCTGCATTTAGCACTTGAAAAAGCATTTTATCCATTTGGCAGTATATTAGGATACTTTTTTTATTTTCAGCCATTTGCATTTGTTTTATAACAAAGCCTTCTTTTCTTAAAACAGTACTGGGCAAAATAATAGAGATTAAACACTTTTTGAAACTAACTTGTCTTAAATATTCTTCAGGAAAGTGTATCATCTACTTGCCTTCTACCAAAACCTGCTGGTAGAATTGTACATCAACTAATGAGTGCCCACGAGAAAGAAGATTTCTTTTTAATTATTATTTATTTTATTTTATTTGGTAACTGCCTTGGTTGTTTGTCTGAAAGAGGAAGCTGACAACAACAAAAAAAGTGATATTAAAGAAAAGAATGCTTTCTATGTTGTTATTTATACAGAAAATAAATTGAAAGTAATGTGACATAAAACTGTGTTGCTTTATTTATAAAAAGCTCAGTGACACTGCGTTTGTAATGACATGTCCAGGGTTTTTGCATAGCCAGGGAAGTTTTATATGAAACAGCTAATAATATGCCTATAGGAGATGCACAGGTATAATTTAGGAAATCCTATATATTCCCATCACACCGCTGAGAATAGTGTAAAGAAATACTTTCTTTCCTGGTTTAATTTCCAGTATATCTGTTCTATGAACTGTGCACTACTTCATTATGTATAAATATATATTTTTTCCCTGCAGGCAATCACCACATAACAGATAGAGGTGGCAGACCTTAACTATACATAAATAAATAGTCCCATAAGGACTTTGCTAGTGAGACTATTTTCTGTTATTCAAAAACACATTCTCCTGCTCTTTTGTTAGATCTCTAGTTTCATTATGCACCTAAAAATAAAGGACAAGGAACCAAGCCAGATCCTCACACACTATACCCATACATGCCCACAGCACATGGAATTATAGCTCACAAAGTCAAAAAAAAGTGTCCAGTCAGGATTTGATACCAATCAGTGTCTATCAGACATGAACTGGAACTTCAGAGTAACTTTTTTTACTGCACTGCTTAATATTCTGTCCTCAATACCACAAGGTTAGTTCAAAAACTGAACCAAATAAATCAGTTCAATCTGAAACAAATATATATGATCCATTTTCATTGTTTAAGCAAAAAGGTCATTTGCACACAAAATATTTTGAATGTTCTGCAACAAAACAGGCTGCTCTCAAAGACTGAAGTGCAAGATTAGATGGCACAAAACAGCGTATCAGGGGTGCCTATAGCTCCACTCTCAACCAAGCCAAGAATTTTATTTTATTTCAATGGAAAATGGTTGTTTTGCACATTGTCCAATTACGACCCTAAATTTGTGTATGACATAAACTGCTGACATCAAGGAGGGAAGACAAGCCCTACATGAAAAGAGTTTACAATTACTTTCCTAATCTGCTCTACTGGTGTCTGGAACAAAGATGAAGTACCAATTGTAAAAGACTTTAAAGTCTGAAAGGATGAAAAGGAATTGGATAAGGGTACGGAAATAGGAAAAGGAAATTGAAATCTCTCTGCTGAGTTCTGTCCTTGTAACCCGACTGTCTAATCATATCCTGTAGCACTGTGAAGTGGTACAGATTATAATAAGATGGAACCTCAGATTAAAAATATGTACAATATGAGGAGAGACCATACAAGCTGAAATTCCATCATTTTAAATTATCTGAGGAGGAAGGCAGTGGTATAATTAAAGTACTTACATTTTTGAATAAAATAAATGAGGTCAACTCAAGTTGCTATGTGCATTGCAAAAAAAAAAAAGAGAAAAAAAAAGAAATTTAATTGTTAGTTAAAAAAAATAAACTCAGAGCAGATGTTTCTAACTACTTTTTCACGTACAGAGTTATATTGAAAATGTAAATGTATCAAACACAGAAAAAAATTACTATGTCATTCAAGAAGAACTAAAAAGAAAATACACAAACAATAGGCTACAGAAAGAACCTGGAAGTATTACTTTTAGATGCCTGAATTACAGCTATTAAAAAGTGGTTTTTCCAGTTCTCACCCTGCCTTTAGTTTCCATAACTTAATAACATGCATTCTGGTGGTAATAAAACTCAGTCAAACCAGTAAATCCAGGCTCTCAGTATTCCAGCTCTAATAACAGCCTGTGAAAGTAGGTTTGTTTCAAGCATTCCTGTCTATTTTACACTAAAGTAATTTAATTCTATTAATGCCCACTTATAAAGATGTAGAAGACTAGATATAGTCTTCTCCAGAAGTGATGGCAGTTTTCATGGAGCAGTGTAATCTTCCATACAGAAGAAAGAACAAATCAGTGCCTTAATGACAAAGTAGATATTGAGATTACACACAGCAGGTCAGCAAAACCTGCCTAGATATCAAAAGAACAGTGCACAAACTGAGATTTTAAGAGTAGACTTTCATTGACTTCTCCACTGTTCTTGCACAACATGTCGGGAAATATTCACTTTGGTTCACATACTCCACTTTGTACATCTGGTACCAACAGAAACCCTAAATAACAAATTCAGCAAATACTAAACAACATCAAACATCATTCAGTAACTGTTTTCCACTTAACCATAAGACAGCCTTTACCATGCATTTAGGTCATGTAAGAACAGAAGCAATGCCAACCCCATCTGCTTTATGTAACTCACTTCAGATCTTTTCTAAGGTCAGGAATTTTGCCAGTCATATATTACAGAATGGATGATGGTGCTTCTTCCAGGAGTTTGAGCCCTGTGATCCAGAAACTCATCCTGTAGCATTGCCTCTGTCATTGCTGGCCTTCCATATCATATCCAGCACCACTGCAATACAGAGGACTTTCAAATGACAACTGACTGCCCAGAGTCCGTCTCTGAAAAGGCCTCCTCTTTCCCAAGATTAGTGATGATATTCAGACGTGCAGAACACTTAGCATACATGTAATGCAGATATTAGTATCCATATCAAAAGAAAAATTCCAACTACTCTTTTGAAAATTTAGTTCTTAAACTTTCCAGTTTTCCCTAAGAGATACAAGTCAAGATATTTTGTTGCCTGAAGGAGTTAAAGAGCATCCCTGTGACTTCTTTATTTTATTCCTCTAAACAATTCCTATCTGACACTTCTTAAAAACAATTTCAAACTGAACCTGAATACCCAAAGGCACAGCTGAATTTCAGAGAGCTCTGCTGAGGCCATGCCCTTGATCATTACTAACTAGACTCCTTAGGCAGCTCTCGTGTTAGCAAAAAGCGAGTATTTCTTCACTACATGATTGATACCTGGCTCAGAATGTTTCAACGTAGTGCTTTTCAGTTTCCATCCTTGGAGATACTCAAAAGCTATCTGGAGATAGTGAGCTTGAGCAGGGGGTTGGAGAAGGTGACCTCCAGACCTCCAGAGATGCCTCCAGCCATTCAGTAAGGGCCCACAGTGTAACTATCAAAGGCTTAATAGACTTAGTCTACATGAAGCACTTTTTACTGGATTTCAACCAGTAGGTTGAAATCCTCCTTTTTCAATCCTCCTTTACCAGGCTTTAACCTGTGGCTTTCTTCTCCATTTGAGTCTTTATGACTGTACCCATGCTGTCTGCAAGGCGCATCTGTGTTGTATGAATGAAACGATGAAGCACATACAGATCATTTCAAGTTTAAGATTCTCCCTATGGAGCTTGGTACCTTGACTCCTTGAGTGGTAATTTTTAAGTCATTATTCTGATGTGTATTATTCTTCAGGTTTCTTTGTGATTTTTTTTAATGTATAAG
>JAWWMP010000002.1:977136-990537 GCA_035047865.1 Dendrocincla tyrannina
TACTATATTTTATTGTAAGCTGCTAAGAACAGCAGGAAGTCAAACAAGAATAAAGGTCCAGTAGTACTTTTGCCTACAATTGGAAAAGTTGATTATGTGCCATCTGATCCTCAAATGCGATCTTTTCTAGCTCTCCAGAAGAATCAAAAAAAATCTTCCCTTTGCCTACCAAAGCCACTTGGTGAACAAGGATTTCCAAAACAGTGAAAGGTTCATAATATGGCTTCTAGGTAGACACAAAAAATATAACCTGTTTTCTCAGCAATCCATCAAGAAAATAGAATGTCTATATTTGCTGTTGTACTCGCCAGATCATAGAATTATAGATTGGCCTGAGTTGAAAGGGACCTTAAAGATCACCTCATTCAACCTCCGCCCCTGCCACGGGCAGCGACACCTTCCACTAGACCAGAGTACTCAGAGCTCCACCCAGCCTGGACTTGAACACTCCAGGCATCCACAATGTGCCATGGATGTGAGCCCTTCACTTTTGGCTGCCCTCATCACGGTGTGTTTTGGGGATGCAGTGCAGTGTCACATTTCTGGTACAGCATGGCACAGCAACCAGCAGGTCAGCACACCATGAGCAGGCAGGTTTTGAAAACAGGAAAGTGAACATGAGGGCTGATGGAGAGCCATGAAATAGCAGGGCTTCTTTTGCAGGCTCTAAAATGTTCCTGTTCAGATGAAAACTGAAACACTGGCACTGTTTTCTTGCCCTGAAGGAGCTGATTTCATCTAAATATGACACAGTCCTATGGGAATTGGGAGGGTGAAAGCAGAAGGCAACTTCAAAAAAGAAAAGATTTAGGATTTTCAGGGCAAGGTTTATTGCTTTGTTCTACATCACTAATTATACATATCATGCATCTGGTCTGATAACTTTCTAGTGCTTTGTAGCTTAGGTGAATCCTTTCCCTGGGAGGGACGAAAGAGAAATTAAAAACTTGCCAGGGTTGAAACAGAGGAGGAGATCTTCCTTCACAGGATTTTTTTTTTCAGTCTATACAGTTTTTGACCACAATATTCAAAGCAAAAATCTATGTCTAAAACTCAGATCCTTAAATTTGCACTTGAGAAACTTAAATAAAAAAGTTGAGGTAATGCCAAGCAGCCAATAATCCCAGAAATTGAACTGCTGAATGCTGTGCAGATTGAAAAATCAAGCCAGCAAACTGCAGATACTTTATTTTCAGGTTTTCATGAAGATATAGTTGTTAAAAATTCTCTGATTAGTTTGAGACAAGAGCTGTGGTTATCCTACAGGAGGAAAAGGAAAATGGATAATTTACATTAAGATGCTAAAATTGAGGTCTAGGAAAACTTGTTTACCACCTAACTCTCAATCTAAGTTTCAAAACTTCACCTGTAAAATGGCCATAACTTTACTTTCCAACCATTTCTTCTAAGCTCAGAAGGTCTCCAAAGACCCAATTTCTTTACTATGTTTATGAAATTTGTGTGCCCAGACACTGCTTCAATGTACAGCAGAATAATATCACACCAGGCTAGGGAACAGAGACTAGTGCTAAATACCTACTTCAGAAAAATCAGGCTCAATTATTAGAAGAAAAGTCCATCTTAGCTGATCACCTCCACAGCCTCCCTCTCCCCATCTCTGCAGCCTGCCCTTGTGGGGTGCCCACCCCAAAACCAGCCCTGATGGTGATCCAGGCAGGCACTGTGTTACACTGCCTTCTCCCTGTTCCAGGCAGCCAGTGGAATAATGCGGCTCCACGATTTTGGTGGCAGAGTGGCTGGGGCCTTTGGTTCCTTTGGTTTAGGACCTTACAACTGAGGAGAATTTGCTCTTAGGACCTGGCTGAGCACCTTCCTAGCACATCACAGAATGTCCTGTCTCAGCCAGTTTCGAGTTTGTCGGTTTATGGGAGAGATTTTAGGCTTCCCAAAGGTACCATCTATTAATAGAGCGCTTGATGATCAGCAGGCTCCTGCCCTGTGGCTTTGATTTCAGTACACCCCGTCGCCCGTGCTCCGCCACAGCCGAAGAGCAGCGCGGGCACTGCCGAGCCCCGTATCCAAACTCCGGTTTCGCCGAGCGCTCAGGTTCGCACGGGCAGCAGTCACTCCTCGTAAGAGTTTACACTTCTTGCCTGTGCCCTGAAGCCCTGTTTTTGGAACATCTAATGCCAGCCTTCCATGGCTGACCCTTGCTGTATTTAACAAGTATCTTTTCTTTCAGCAGCTTCCCTGCTAATCTCACACTCGGGTGCGATCACTGTTGACGAGGTGAGCCCCTTCGTGGAGCTGCTGCTGCAGAGGACCTTCAGCTTAAATGAAAGTGACAGCACTTCAGCAAGGCCTAACATACATTCTTTGACAGAATATAGATTCACAAAGAGAAGTAATTCTTGCTGCTGTCATAAAACACTGCTTTTTTCAAACGTCAGCACCACATGGCACTGTCGTCAATAGAGCAGCTGCTACCACCATCTACTGGCAAGCGCATAGAAGTGAAAGAATAGAGGAAGTTTATTGCCTTGGAGTGCGTCTTGCATGGAAAAAAAAATAGAAATATAGTATATTATCAACTTTCAGATGTGCACTAGGCAGTGCCACACTAATGACAGCTCTCCAGTTGTACTGGAAGGGAAGAGCCCGAAGAACGAGCTTTCATGTAAAGCCTAAGAATGGGCAGCCCGCAAATGGGACCTCACTGTTCAGTTCTGCCTTGCAGCAAGAGAAAGTCTGACGGTTCTGCTCTCCACTCTGCTCTGACTGGGTAAAAAGCATCAGGATATAATGCCACAGGAGAACAGCAAGGGCATTGCATCCAAGTACCAGAAACACAGAGTCCTGACAGAAGACTTGTGTATCTTAAGGGAATTCAGATTAGATGGAGCTGTGTCAATGTTACAAAGTAACCATGAATTATAAAGGAATTAAAAAAAAAAAAAAAGGAAACACTGTGCTATAGTACTAAGATTCACTGTGAGTCTGATCCAAATATTATCAAATAAGAACACCTTCTTTTACGCTGCTGGGAATTAGAGCAACACTAGGCAAAGTGTATTGAAATACAAGTCTCATGCTTCATAAAAACTTTTCTAATATACCTATAAAACTGTCTTTCCTCAGAAGGATGATTGGGTAGTTGACTTAGAGATATTAGACGCAGATTCCTGGGAGGATTTGAGCTTTGGCATTATTCGAGTCTAAAGGAACATGCATTCAAATAGCATCTTACTTGAAGAAATCACAGCGTATTTCCCTATTTTTCACTGACACTGATAGAAAGATAATTGAAGGTCTTGGATTAGGTTCTAACATCAGGCAAATAAATTAATGCGGTTGTATTTAATCAATTTTGGTTGTGTTCTCTGCATAAATCAAGTCCAGACGAGGTCTTAGCTAAGACATTTAATTCCTGTTCTTTTACCTGATAGTTAAAAACAGCCAGATCAAGATCATTTTATGCTCATTTATAGATTATCACAAGGGATCATAAAGAACTGCACCAACACCTATGTCAGAATCAGGTATTTAGACTCACAACCAGACAAATCAGGACATGCTGAAGCACCAAACCCCTTACCCCCACATTTCTTCCTGAGCAGTGCATGGGTCATCTCTGCTCTAACCTACAGGACAAATGATGGCAGAGATCTGGTCTTCTACATAAGTGTGCAGATGTCTAACAACCAGTCACTCTCTTGAAGAGAGAATCCCATTTGAGGCAGTGGTCAGCAATTCTCAGGCTTCCAGAGAGGGATGCTGATTCATTACTACTTAAATCTTCACAATCTCTTGCTATACTTTACCAGATAGAGGGCAGAAACTGCAGCTGAATGCCAAGGAGAACGGGTACAAACATGATGTAACACAATGAAGTCCTGAGCCAGGATCTGTTGAACCAGCCAAATTGCATCCCAGTGAACTATTTGCAACATAAAACCATCAGCTCTGATAAGTTGTACTCTGCATCAGTGCCCAACACCAAGTCCTGCCAAGAAGTCTAACTATATTTCACTTTAAGTAACCCAGGCCTTTGGAAGTTTCCTGAGACAGCACAGATCCCCTCTGCTTATTTCCATCAGCTAAGAACATCTCTGTGCTCTCACAATTCACTGCATTCTTTGAGAGATTGTGATATTTTGTATAAATTTTACCCAAAAAGCATGATCCACATTCTCAAGCAACAGCCCTTGAATCATCATTCTGCTTCATATAGGGGAAAATTCTTCTTTTCTTCCCTGAAGTGGTATGTTTGTTGACGAAACCCACCCTCAGGCAAGAGCTGTAACCGCTGTTGCTTTAGGACCACTCAGATCTAAGATCGTAAAATTTCCCATTCTTTGTTTTATGTGCCAACTACATATCTATACTACTTTCCTAAAACATATATGGAGTCTTAACCACTGAGATATGAATACCAGTGAGATCCAGGCTTAAATTTGGAGAGTTAACCAGTAAAGTGCTGCAGAGTTCGCATTGTGAAGGCTCTGCTGCTTCTGCCTCACCCCCTTTGCTCCGCCAGCCCCTTCTGGATTGCCAGTGGCTCTTGAACCTCACCCTGACAGCTCTGTAACCAGTTTGAGTTTGGTCAGTGCTCCCAAACATATGTACAAAACTTTGTTCCATGTCTGCCTTTAGGTCCTTTCCCTCACTTCTTCTTCCCTTCACCAAATACCAGCAGTCCTCTCTTTTCTTCCAGACTCCCTTCCCTGTCATCTCCTGGGGGCACTGCCTTTGGTTTAGGCTACAATCACTGGGGCTTTTGGATGAATTTTCATTTGAAAGAAAATCTTTAAACTTTCTTTGATGAACACTTACAACTGACCTGTTTCTGCCCATGCCAGAGGGCAAAATACCACCATATGACAGTTCTGACAGTTCTCCAGGAAGTATTCGAGAAGTAACCATCAAAAGAATGGAAAATAGTTTGTCAGAGCCCCTCTACACCAAAATAATGCAATTTCTCTCATGTTTTGTAATTCATTTACTTTGCAGTTAGGGTTAGAAAAGTAAGAAAATAATTCTGGCTTTTTCTCCTTTTCCCACTTCCTTTTACAGTACTGTCTCAAACAGTATTATTTCTTGAGAATACCTGTTACTTTGCTTCGATATTTTTGGCTTTTCACATGGTCAGGTATTCCAAGGAATGCTGTTTCTCTGCATGAAAAAGCCTAGATAGCCCAAATATTTTATTTCGTTTCTTCACCTATCCTTAAAAGCTAATTGGTTTTTGTTCTTTCTCCATTCCCTATTCTGGATTTTAATCATCTGTGACTGCAGGAAAGTAGTTTTGTGGCAAAAGCATAGGCAGGGTTATAGTCTTGATTCTCTGTCACGATTACATGGCTTTCCATATGTCCTATTTCTGGGCTTAATTCTGACCATATAAATCTTGTCAGTTGCTGCAGATACACGGGGTCTCCATTTCCTACTCATTATTTTATGAAGACATTCAGTACACTATGGATATAAGCTTTGTTAGAGCCAAGAGCTCCCAGCTGAGTGAGAGAACGGAACTGAGCTCTCTGTGCTTGTATCTTCTTTAATAAAGAAAACTGGGAGGCATTGAAAACGTCTAAATACTTGTAAATCCATCAAAATTCAGGTGTTGAAGTCTTCTAAGGTGACTTGGTCATTAAATGCCTAGTCACTACACCAAGTCAGTAGGACTTACACACCCCTGAGAATTTTATGCAGCAACTGTTTTGTCTGTTACAGCAGTGCAGCAATGTTTATTAATTAGTCCAAGAGCCTTAGACGAAAGGACTTGTAAATGAAGAATACACTATTAACTCTCATTAATTCATTTCATAAACTACCTCAATGACCCCCTCCTGATGTCCTTCTTAAGTTGCTGCTGCATCTGGAGCTGTTTCCCAGCAGCTACAGCTGGGATTAGCGTTGGACAAAATGCAAATTTGAATAAGCTGGCTATGAAAGGAGAACAGGCTGTTCACAGCATTTTTATTTGCATTATTATGTATTTTTATATATCCTGTAAACATTAATGAACAAGCAAATGTTGACTGTTGGGCTGCTTTCTTTCTGTTTAATTAATTTCCTTATATTAAGCTATGATCCTCTACATTTCCCTTCAAACACTGTTGCCTAAACTATTCATTAATATTCCAACTAAAAAAATTCTTCAGTTAAACTATTCTACATCTTTATAGCTTTCATAAGTATCCAAAGAGTGCTGGACATGTACCAGAGAAACAGCTCCCCTTGCAGAAATAGGAAATCCCTATTCTTTTGCTGTGAAATGGAAAAGGTAATTTTAAAATGACTGGATGAAGTAAATGCAACACAAACAGTGCTATACGGTTCAAGTGTGATTGACCAGTTGTAGCTGCTTTAAAAAACAACATCTTCTTTAAAACATTCTTTTTTCTTCTAGGGAAAACCCACAAATCTTCAGAGTAAGATTATCCCCTATTTGATGTAAAAGAAAATAGTTCACTGTAATCAGCTTTCTTCATCTCACTAATTAATAAGTCAAATTCATTTCAGGAACAGATTAGACTTTCTCTTGATGTGACATTCCCTGGAATGCTATTAATGCTTTATGCTGTGCATACATTGTTCGTTTTGAACTACCTATACACTATTCACAGCACTCTAAGTGATTACATAGTAGGTGTGTGTTTATATATAGTATATAATCATCTCAAATGCTGGGATTGCAATGTGAATAGATAATAAGAAATAAACTCTACTTTTGATTACATAGGCCTGTGATTAATTGTTTGAACTTTGGTAAATGAAAAAGACTTAATTAAAATAAAAAAAAAAAAAAACTACCAAAACCAGCAACTCCTGAAAATGGGCTACTATTATTTAAGGTTAATATATATTTTATGGGGTTTATGTGCAGAGTGTAGCACCTTTTTTAGTTTTGTTTCATTTTTTATTCAATTTAGTTTATTACTTTATTCATTGATTTCCCATAATAATGCTTGCGTTTATATACTGCCTTTCAGCTGGGGCTCATAAAGTACTTTACAAATATTAATATATTTTTTTCACCCATTTTGTTTATATTCACCTTCTAATGAAACTATCATAGACTAACTGTATATAAATTACACTGAGGGAGGAAAAAAAGCAGAGAGCAAAACATGTACCACCCAAAAAGAAAAAACAAATAATTACCGGAATAAAAAGCCCAAAATCACGTCCCAGGATGTTCTGACTCCTGGTCTGTCCTCCCCAAAGAGAAGTGGGACTGTGGACAGTACGGCTGCTTTGGGGCTGAGCCAGCTATATGGTGAACACTCAGACATTGGGTTAGCCTGTTCTTAAAAATTTCCAATTATTGAGATTGGTTGTGGAGAGCACTCTGTTCTCCCACTGAGCTACCTGTGCTTTAGAAACTTTCTTAATGTCTAATCTAAATCAGTTACTTCAGGTTTAGCTCATTGCTTCATGCCTCACTCACTTGGACATGGAGAAAAACTGTTCCCTAGCACCTGTGCCCTCTTTCCTCTTCAGATGAAATAACACCAGTTCATTAAATCTTCACAACTTGTCATTCTCATTACCTTGCACTTGCCAATCTTCAGTGTTATCCTCCATGAAGTGCAGTGTTGGAAATGGACATTAGATTTCACCAGGGTGCCTTCACTTACCCTTCAAGGCATGTTTCTTCTTGCAGCACCATAGAATGTCCCAAGTTGGAAGAGATCCACAAGGATCATAGAGTCCAGTGCCTGGCCTTGCACAGGACACCCCGAGAATCCCACCATGTGCCTGAGAGCGTTATCCAAATGCTCCTTGATCTCTGTTAGACTTGGTGCTGTGACGACTTCCCTGGGGAGCCTGTTCCAGTGCCCAACCACCCTTTGGGTGAAAAACCTTTTTCTACTATCCAACCGACACCTCCCCTGATGCAACTTCAGGCCATTCACACAGAATATTTCACACAGACACAGAATCTCACAGAATATTCTGATTTGGAAGGGACACACAAAAATCAAGTCCTGTCACTGGTCACCCAAGAGATGCCTGATCTTGTGCATCCGGTGGGTGCTTGTGTTTTGCACAACAGCTTGACAGTGGGGGGGTTTTTTGCACTGCTGATGCTCAGGAAGAGCCCAGTTCTTCCCTCAGAGATCCATCACACAACTTATTCTGAACTGGAACAGCTGGTTATGGGTGTACAAGTTCAGCACCTCATATTTGTCCTTAGTTCAATTCCATTCTATTTTTCAGGCCATTTCTCTAAATTATAAAACTATTGAAGGAGCTGACACTTTCTAACAATTTCTCTCTGTGCCACATTCCTGAATTTCTGTTTAAAGGTCTTTTCAATACACGAGACTTGCAGCAAGGACGTCTTGTATGGGACACGTGCCCCTGGACTGGAATAACAAGACATATTGTATTCAAAACAAGATAGAAGACCCAGAGCCCTTGGAAGGGCTCCGCTGGGGCAGTTCTGAGGGTGGTACCAGGGGCAAAACATTTTTGAGTTGGATGTACCCATTAGATATGATAATTAAGTAGTGTTATAAATTTGTAAAAACCCTGTACTGGGTGTGTGCCTATGCACTCCATGCACCTGAAAGCTTTTGTTAAAGAACTGCTCTCTACTTTAGCTATACTAATGTTGTCTTGAAAGTTTTTTCCTTGACTTTAGGCAACAGTTTTAGGAAAAAGGTATGCTTATTACAATTTTTATCTTTGTTGGATGGGCCATAAGCAATGCTTATGGAGCCACACATTGGTGAGGCAGGGGCTAATGCTGATGGGTTGCCAGCAGAAATCACAGGGATCAAGGCTTGGAGGACTGCAGGCTGCTGCAGTATGATCAGTGACTAGTGGATGCTGATAAAATGCTGCAAATTATTGTGTGTGAGATTTAAAATGGTTTTCTTTGAGTACCCCAAGTTCAGACCTGGCAGTTGAGTGCATGAGGCAGATGTTTGATGGCTCCTGTGATTTGAGACCAGCATGGTGATAAACAGCCTGACATAAAATAAGCTGCACTGGATTCAAACAGGGTTCATGGCAGGTATAGATACAGTAGCATATTATGTGTGGGATGAACAATTTATTGAAGATTCAGAGCTTAAGTTCTGACACTCAGATATCAATCACATGAGATTAGTATTGAGAGGTGTTTGGTTTCTGCCTACAGATATACATCTCCTGTGAATGACTTGAGAGATTTGCATGTAACCCTGCTCTGCTGCCTAAAGTCACAGGCTTTTGTTTTCTGCTTTGTCATGAAAAGTATATTTAAAATATATTTGTATACACTTTATAAAAAGTATATTTGTGTATAGTTTATATTGAAGTACATAAAAGTATCTTTAAATATTGGCTTGGGTACATAGGTAACTACAGTGTTGTACAAAACATAATGAGAAATTTTTCCTCAAGTCTGCTGTTTCTCTAAATTTTACCTCTCTAAGATGTACCATTTCTAACCTTATTCTTTTGAGTCTGTGATGTGATCAGACAGTTTAATGCATCAGGCTTGGTGGATGCTGAATCTGAATGTAAAGGAAAATCAGAGATTTAGTCTCTCTATCCATGTAAGACAGTGGCATCAAGGTGCTGAAAATTTGGTAGGATGAAATTTAATTTTTCCTTTTGTTCAGGGCTATTTCCTCTTAGAACTGAGAAAGTATTTGTGTTCCATTCTTGCAATTCTTAAATTTTCTCTTCAAATAATTGATTCTGTGTTTTATCTTTTTATTTTATGTTTTATCTGTGTACACAATTGAGTATTTGGAGCACATGGCATTCTCTTAATGTATTCAGCTGTAGAAAACAGAAGCTATTACATTACTGGATTTGCTGTTAAGGACACTGACATTCATGTAGAAGCACAGATAATAAAAATAAGTTAGTCTAAATTGTAAAAAATATGGTAGATTACATTGACATGAAACCTAGTAATTGGCATTGCTATATAATGACAATTAAAAAGCACTATAAAGAATTAGGTCTGATCCAAAGACTACCAACAAGGCTGGCTGGACAAGAAAAACAAATGTCCTCTGAAGGAAAGATACAATGTACATAGAGAGAAGAGAATGTTCCAATTTTTGATACACAGTCCTGGAGAGCACACAGCATAAGCAGAGCTTTCTGTGAGCTACAGCAATATGAAAGTACATCATGGAGAAATCCTGGTGAGTGAGAAAATCTATATACAGATTTGAGATACTAGACTGAAAAGTGAATTTACCCTCACTTCTTCCATCTAGGTCATCAAGATGGATTAGGAAAGCCAAAAGCATAAGTGTTCCTTATTTGATATGAGGATTTCTGTACCTCTCCTAGATCTTTCTCTTAGCTTGTGTTTGTCTTGCTGTCCCAATTCCCCTGTGCTCTCACACACAGAGTTAATAAATATATAATTTTGAGCTCTCCAACTTCTCTGCCATCTTCAGAGAACTTTGAACTGCCCCCTTCTAGGCATTGCCAAAGGACTTAGACACTCCAAAATCCTTTTCATGGCTGTATGAGACGACGCTCTATCTTCCTTTAGTTGTTGTTTAATCTGGTTTGTTTCTATAATTCTCACAGAACCTTTATCTGCTTTTGTGCCAAGAGATGGTGAATGAACATAATTTTTCTACAGCCTCCAATTCCACCCACCCTATTATTTCTTTAGGACCCTAAGGATTTTTTACTTAATTCTCTTTTCATGTATCATGATCATTATCTTGACTTCACACCATTAATTGCTACCATACATCTGTATTGAACACTATCATTTGAAAGGAAATGGAGAAAACCACTGTGGGCCTGCTTACAAATGTACTCTTACATTTGTAATCTTACCCACTTGATTTTCAGTGGCTTTAGAATTACAGGTGGTCATTTCCCTTTAAAATAACTGTCCCCCTAAAAACTCTAACTAGGCTTCCTGGGAAAGTTATTATGTTATTTTCTGGATCGGTCTTGAAGTTCTTTGTTGCAGTAAATCCCTGGAGGCTTGATAACTAAAGGAGCTTTGGATTAGCTGTCTGAAACTAATGGCATTAAATCAATTGCTACAAGAATATATTTAGGCTGAGCATTAATAATATGGGAGCCTGGATGGCATAATGATGGAGCACTGGCCTGGGATTTGGGAGGTCTGGACTGGGATCTTGGCTCAGCTTGTAACTTGCTCGGCAACCTCAGGAAAGTCACTTTACTAACTTCTACCTTATTAAAAAGTTCCACTTGGAAAGTGCTTTGAACTCTTCTGATGTCAAGTGTTATGCCACAGCCGTATATATTGTAACCATGTAGGTGAAATCTGTTAAATGCCAAGCAGAATGAAAGTGGAGAGTATCAGTGTCAGCTGCTACCTTAAGTGTGAGAAACTATACAGCTATATAAAAATCTACAAATATATATAGAGTATTAAAATCTAAAAATATATAAAAATCCTAAGACATCAAAACCACACAGTGTCTCCTAACTTTGTCTGTGTTTTCTAGTGCTCTGTAGCCATATTTTCCGAATCAGATCACAATGAAAGTGTCTAATTCAATAGTTCTATCAGACCTGACAGAATAATTTTTACCAACTTGTTTTGTTTGCTTTGTCATTTTTCACCTTCAGTAATGAGAAGCACAAACTAGGGAGGATCACTTTTATTGCCTGTTTGGACACCAGTAACTCAGAAATGGAGATTAAAACATGGAACAACAGCTGCAGTTCCTTGCACACTAAAGCATTATTAGCTTATATTATATTTAGCATATTGCCTGTGCTAAATTCTGACTACAGAGGTGTGTGTTCTCTTGTATTGGCTCTGCTAGTGCTGAGTTGCAGCCTGGCCTTAGCCAAGCACAAACCTTGTGTGGTTAACAGTTTTCAGAGAAGTTCTTTTTGCCTTTCACCTGAATAAAACCCAAGCTTTCTTTTACCCTTCAGGACTGACACTCATGCAAAAATCCATGCAAAGTCATATGTATATACTAAACTGAGCTAAAAATAGATGGCCATGAAGCAGCAAAAGCTTTCTGTGGCATTGTGTTTGGTCGTTTTCCCTTTGCATGGTTGTGCCTCCTTCGTGTGCTAAACCACCTGCAAAAAGTTGTTCATGAGTCTCTTCAACTATTCTGTGCTCATGGAAAATTTCTGCTCTACAGGCTGATGTTTCCCACCTAAGCTGGGCTGAGTCTGGTGCTTACAGATGTAAAAATTTTTCTGTGGGTGAAACTTACGAAGAGGTCCTGAGAGAATTCAGTACCTCTCCTGAATATCCTTTCAAACAGCAAGTCACCACATACCAATAGATAACTGCACTTGCTACAGCAAGGATTGCACTGTCCTGACAGGATCAGGCCCAGGATCCAGAATAGGGGAAAACCCAGCCTAGATCAGGAAAATGGCATTTGGAAAGACCTCTTTCCAAAGAGAAAGGTAGCATCAGCATTTTGCATTCTGTTCAGGAAAGAAAAATGATAATGGCAAACTGTTCTCATGAAAGTATCTAAAGAACCACTGGAAAGACAAAAAAGCACTGAAGCTACTTTTCTCTTTGGAAAGAGGCATTTCTAAATGCCATTAATCTTTTCAGCAACTGAAAATATGACAATAGTAGAAAGTTTCCTTTACAAATTACTGCAGCATTTTTTGTTCTACTGAAACATCTTTATCAGGTAAAGGTGCAGAAATGTTATGACTATACTACTTCACAGATCTTTATCATCTTTCCTGAAAAAAAATATAACTTTTAGCCTGACATAATAATTACCTTTGGCCAAGTTCAATGGAAAGACACACACACATGTCAGGAGGACAAGATGGAGGCATTTGATGACATTTCAGATACACTTGCTGTGACTGCCAGCTAGGGGGTTTATTTCTTTAGGTGAACCATCACCAAACACACACTTTCTAATACTGTCTGGAGCCTATAAATCTATGAGAGAAATCTTAACTCAAGGCACATGTGCTTTCTTTAAAAACTTAACCTTTAAAAGAATTTTGTATATTATTGTTACACCCTTTGTTGGCAGCTTCTGATAGCCCAAGATTTGTTCATATAATACAGGACAGTCCCACAGAGCTGATGAAGCAGCTGATGCTAATTCTAGTACAGACAAGTTTTCATGTGGGGCATTGTGGAGGTTTGCAATGGATCCC
Source organism: Dendrocincla tyrannina (assembly GCA_035047865.1). Classification (NCBI taxonomy): domain Eukaryota; kingdom Metazoa; phylum Chordata; class Aves; order Passeriformes; family Dendrocolaptidae; genus Dendrocincla; species Dendrocincla tyrannina. The sequence goes on from JAWWMP010000002.1 coordinate 990,214, forward strand.
TTCCAAACCCAGCCATTGGCCACACAGATTCCCCCCTCCCAAGAGATATATATTCACATATATTACAGTTATATACAATTAAACACTATTTATATACAGAATGGAAATCCCAAACAACCCCAGAAGGGAAAAGGGGGAAAAAGGAAAGGGAAAAAAGAACAAAAATGGTTAAAAATAAACCAAAACAGATATACGAAGCTGACAACTCAGGGAATAGCCCAATAAAGTAACTAACACAATAAACTTGCACCAAACTTCCCTCAAGACAACAGCAGAAATCTCCACCTCCACGTGGCTTTTGGACAACAGCTCTCAGATCGGCCT
>JAWWMP010000002.1:993581-1020442 GCA_035047865.1 Dendrocincla tyrannina
GTACGTGCAGATGTCACACACAGCTACCTACACACCTGCTCTCAAGCCTAGGCATAGCCAAGATTTCCTCACCCTCTGCAGCCCGAGCTGAGTACCTCTGTTAGCAAGGACAGCAACCCCCCTCTCCCCCTAAACTGCCTCCTTGCAACAAAAGGAACCATTTTTCCTGGCTGTTTCTCTAATGCTTAAGACTTTTTAAAACTGCTTTTGTGCCACCAAACCTGCTCAGGGTCCCTCTCGGCTCTTAGCTGTCCTTGAACTTAACAGGCACAGACCCTATTCCATCTTCCAACAGCAAAACCACAAAAAGCTCCCGACCCGCAGTGTAATATTATGGATGGGCACCCCCACCCCGCCATTCTGATGGGGAGCTCTCAAGCACCCCCAGCCCACCCCTCAGGTCTGAGTACTGTGGCACAGCCACGGCCCCACCGATGCAAGTCACGCAGCAGGAGACACGCACAGAGGGGACATTTGGTCACACACAACCTGAATTTCCCCCAAACCTGTTTCGAAAAACCATCCACTGGGAACACCGAACCAAACAACAGGTGACAAGAAAACTTTGATGTGTTCGAAACAGGCAAATTCTTGGATCCCTGCTATTTGGTTCCCCTTACTGTTGTTCTTTCTTCAAAAATTCCACTTGTAGCCGAATTATTGGCTACTGGTTCAAGCATTTCCCCTCCGTGCTATTACCAGGGCATCTACACAGGCAAGCAACTTAGCAGCTCTTCTGGAATTATCCAAGGAGAAATTACAACCATCAAAGAAAACGGAAAAGAAAGGGGAGGTGTGATAGCCAGAGGGCTCTGCAAGTTGCACCAAGCAACATCATGCTTCCTAAAACACATCCTTTTGGACAGAGGAGGAAACGGACCAACATTATGGCAAGATTTCCCCTTCCCCAAGGGCTGGCAAAAACCACACAAGGCACCGGGTTGGGCTCAAATGGGGCATGTCCCAGTCCAAGGGACTCAGCACAGGAGAAGCACAGAGGGGAAAAAATAGCAAAAGCCCCAGACATCAGGACATGCTCTTGCTTCCAAGGCAAGACAGATCAACCCTCTCTAGGAAAAGCCAAAGAGGCAAGGCTCGCTCGAGGAACGCACAGCTTAGTTTAAACAAGTGAGTTTAACAAACCCCATCAGGTTTCGGGCACACAGGAAACAAAAGTGCTCTGCACGGGCCCACTGTGTGCAGGAGGGCCCTGGCTGGGGCCAGGCTGAGAGAGGCTCGGTTCCTGCCAGCTGAGGATGGGAGGAATCCTGTGTTGAGAGCTGGTGGGGCCATACTCAGCCAGCAGGATTTTACTGGCTTTGGACACAGAGCAGAAAATACAGGCCATTTTTTGTTGCTTACAGTGTCAGATTGAACAGAGTTTAATAAAATTTACATTGAACACAAGGGACTACAATTGAAATCAACACAAGCCCCATTTGATACCGGTAAATACAATTTAATACAACTGAAATTTGAACACGTACAACTTAAATACAGTTTAAAGTCTTTGACATTTAACAGGTAAGACTAACCCTGATGAACTAGATGTCAGAATCTACCAAATACCTACACAGTCTGCTATGTACAAAGTAAGGGCTCAGCTCCCCGCAGAGCTCCCACAACTATCTACAAAATCAGCTATTTACAAAAGGAGGCAGCGAGCGTTGAAACCACCACATCCTCACGCTGCAGACAGCAGGGCAGGGCCTTCATGGTCAGCACTGCAAACCTGTGTGCAGAGCAAAGCTCAGGTCATGCTGAGAGCCCTGGCACGACAAGGAACAAGGGACTGAAGGAAGCCAAGCACTATTTTGTTGACTCCCAGAAGACAGATATGGATTGCACACAACCCTGGAAAACTTCTTGTTAAAATCCCAGAATTATAAACAAGACAACTCATTCCTCATAAATAACCTGACACCACTCTTTTGTCAAAAGGTTTTGGCATGGAACAGATTTCCTTTATAGTTTAATTGTTCATTCAAACACCTTAAAAAACTATGTTTGTAATAACACACAGATATTTTGCTCCTATTTTTAACTTTGTTAAAGAAAAAATAGTTTGGGTTACTACTTTGCTAGTCCTCAAAAAATTTGAAAGAGACAGCAGCTTTTGAATGAGTCCCTTAAAATGTGTATTCCCCCCAAGAACAGGAATGACCTCAAGAAAATGCACACGATGTGACCAGCTTTTCCTCAACCCTGCAGAAACATTCCCATGCTCAACTACGGCCCCAAAGAGAACTTCTGCACCATGAACGAGGCCGATGCCCCAGTGCTTGCAGTCTGACCATGGAGAAATCCATTCCTTTTGGAATAGGTCAGTGTACTCCTACCTCAGCTGGATGGGGACTGCAAGAGCCTTGCTGGGCTTGCAGACATCATGGGAGTGCTTTTAGTTTCAGTGAGAAGCAGGCAGGGGGACTGAAGCCACCCACAAGCCCACCCACTGCAGCCTGTTCCCTGGGCATCCAGAAAAGGCAGCAAGCTCTGGATGCATCAGACTTTTCTGAGGGCATCCCTGGGTCACAGACTCTTTTCCCTTCCCAGAGTAATGCCTGCTGTTATCCAGAGTACCACCCAAATGTGCTGTCTGCACCTCAGTGCCTTCCTGCCTAGACATTACCCCAGAGGCTTCAACTAATGCACAACTGATTGCCAGGCCTGGTCATTTTTTGAAGCCAAAAACTGGTTCCCACTTGAGCACTAATGTCTTGGCATTCCTGGTTGTCCAGAAGTGGTTTCACACCACAGTCTCCAACAGCCCAGGTACCTGCTAACCCCAGAGGGGCTGGGGCTGAGCTGCCCTGGCTCTGGTTACAGCCCCACGACCCGCAGGCTTTGGCCAGGCAGCTCCAGGGGTGCACCAGCACAGCTCTGAACGGCACCCCCGACCCACTGTGGGTCTGTGGGGAACCCCTGCCTTCACTGCAAAGCACAGACCGGCCTGCTGCTCTCATGTCCCCTGTGGCACAGGGCAGGGCCAGAGGAGCAGAGAACGGGAGCCAAGAGCTGCAGTGTTGGTGGCTGGGCTGGGTTTGGTCAGAAGGCCCATGCCATGAAGCATCACCTTGTTTGCACAGGGAACATGGAGGGTCTCTGAGATGCTCCTCAGAAAGCACAGGTGACACCTGGATGGGCACGAGCCACAGGATGTGTTTGGACACACACTGTACCAGACATTGTCCCACCTGCTACTGAGGGCAGGGACTAAAAAATGCCTTTAGAAACCCCTTCTATACAGCAGCTCATCCACCAGACCTTACAATGTTTCACTTCTATCTTGCATCTTCACATAGAGCACAAGTGTCCACACCTTTAGGAAAAACACTTTTTAAGGTAACAGTCAAAACAAATGAATGCACCTGATAAGCTTCGTGGAGCCCTTCACACGTGTAAAGCCAAAAGGCAGGGAGACCTCAGAGACACAACAACTTGGGTGAAAGCAGATATAACTCAGAGGAAATCAGTTTTAACAACTCTTCTGTCCCTTACAAGAGCTTCCCATTAATACCCAGCAAGGGACTGGTTTTGGCAATTCAGGCTCAGTGTTCTTAAAATGAGCATTTTTTTTTTAGGCTGTCCCATTACTGTTACAGGTAAGGTTGTATTCTGGTGAGTTCCTGGGATATACAAATCACCTACTTCTAAACAGGCTTCTGCACATTAGAGACTAAACTTCTTAACTTACCAATCATTATTCTGCTGTTTCCAGTTTACAAGGGTAAAAAAATGAAGACTTCACAATGGGTATAAATGGGAGGTAAATGTATTTTTAAAAACAGAATAAAAAGCTGCATGTTAAAAACTGGGTCACAGACTAATAAAGACACACATCAAAGACATGAAATTTTCAGCAGCTGGTTTTAAAGAGCAAGGAATTGGGAAAAAACGAGCTGTCCAGACTCCATTCTGGCTCTGTGGTCTATGTGCTAAAAATATCTGCAGTTCAAAAACAAGTTAACAGAGGAGTAGAATCAGCTTTGTCACCTATTTGTAAAAAAATCAAGCTACTTCCTAAAAGTGTGGTGTAAAACCTAGAGAAACTTTCAATTTCTTCATGCACTTGATGACATTGACTTAAGAAAAGAAATTATTTTAACCCAGAAAAAATGAGTCAGTGTATATACAGTAAGGACAGCCTTACTGCAAGTTTTCTACAGCAAAAGTATTTCTAGAAATAACCAGAAATTACTTTCCTATAACAAAATATACAATTATGTGTCAGATCATCACTGAGTTTCAATACTTCAGGCAAAACAGAAACAGTTCCTGTCAAGTTTCCAAAAAACGCCAAGGCAGGCCAACTGCAAACAGCAAAAAGATGTTTTGACAGCTGTGGGGATGCCAGAAAGCAGTGCTGGCCACCAGGGATTTCCAGAAGAACTCCCTTTCCTAAGTGATGTGCAGCTTGTGAATTAGACTGTGAGTGAAAACTGATCCTGCTCTATGGGCTTTTCCACCCAGGCTCCGAGTCCTGCCTTCAGGAATGCTTTAAACAAACACTCTTTGGCAGTTTGATACTCAGTGGCTCCTTGCTTGGTGTCGTGGTACAGGTTGGGCTTGAGGATCTTTGAGCGCAAGCTGGAGGAAAGCTGTGGGGATGAAAGACAAGGAAAGAAGAGAGACAAGGCCCTGTTAAGCCAAATAGTTTGAGAGTGACTGAGTTCTTTAAACAACTAATATTAAAACAAGGTAAAGATCTACCAAACAAGAGGTTGAGGCCAAAAAGCCTCAGACATACTTTGTGGTGGCTTTTCTGTCTGAGAGGAAAGACCAAAACCTCAGTACATTCAAATGCAGTGACAATGGTATTATCCTTCCAAATCAATTAAAATGAGAAGGCATGTTCAAAGGAGACAGCATCCTTTGCTTACTCAGCTATAAACCAAGGAGTGTGCATTTTGGACCAGACATCCCCACATTAAAGACTAAGTTAACAAATACATTGTTCTTTCCCGTTGCTGCCTGGAGCAGTAGCTAACTGGCCTCAAGTTGCACCAGGGGAGGTTTAGATTATGTATTAGGGGGAAAAAGAATCATGGAAAGGGTTGTAAAGCATTGGAAGAGGCTGCCCAGGGAAGCAGCGGGGTCACCATCCCTGGAACTGTTCCCAAACCCAAGTGTGGCTGTGGCCCAAGAGGACGTGGCTCACCAGTGCACGTGGTGGTGGGGCTGCGCTGATGGCTGCACTGGGTGCCCTTAAGGGCCTTTTGCAGCCCTAACGCTGCTGTGACTCTGCCCTCGGGCTCAGCTTCCAGGAGGCTCGGGGAGCGGCTCCGCGTGCAGAGAGCACCCCCGGGCAGGTCCCTGCGAGCTGCGGGGCAGGCGGGGCAGTGTGGGCGCCGTACCTTGGCGTGGATGCGCAGCCAGCGGCTGTAGAACGCGTGCTTGCAGAGCCGCGACGCGCGGCCCATCTCGTCCTTGCCCGTTGTGGCATTGATGATTTCCAGACCAGTGTCTCCTACTGTCCAGTTCACGCTGAAGTTTGGGGCTTTCCCTGGCTGACGGGCCTCTGCGTTGCTGATACCTGCAAGAGAAGCAATCTTTAAGGCCAACGCCACATGCAAACCCTTGACTCCTCCCTTTTCTGGGCTGGGCAGTAAGCAGTCTTACAAGCGGATCTTTTGGTTTGAGGACATTCTCCTGCAGGTTTCTCACTGACCTGTGCAGGTAACGCCACGGACATCTCATTCTCATCCTGGCTAAAGTGCTCTCTACTTCTGTCATTCCCAGCAGGGCAAGTGTGCATTGCTGGACAAAGCAGCCTCCCCAGTGGAGGGCAACCATGGAGAGCTCTGGGGACAGTAACTGCAGTGCCTTGCCACATCCTGCTCACGAGGATCTGGTCTTGCAAGCAAACAAACTCATTATTAACCAGCAAATAGTTCTGAAGCAGAACAACAACTGCTCTGCTCCAGCTCAAGAAACTGCTGCTCTCAGAGCCCACTCAGTGCCTGCGAGAGCCAAGAGCCAACACCGTGAGAGTTTGGCAGCTGCAACTCTTCAATCCATTCCCTTTCCCTTGGATGTAAGAATTGAGGTGTATGTTGCTTATCTCACCTCAAATCAGGTGTGAAAATATGAACCCTAGAAGTGTCCCTGCCCATGGCAGGGGGTGGGATGACATGAGTTTTAAGGTTCCTTCCAAAGCAATCCATTCTGTGATTCTAGGAAAGTGAGCCCCACCCTGGGCACCCTGCACACAAAGGCCAGAACTGGCAGGTATTTGAGTCTGCCAGCACAAATCCATTTGGGCTGCAGCTGCTTCCCCACCTTCCATGCCCACTACTGCACACTGTGCCCAGAGATGGGGAACCACAGCACCCAGGAGAGGACTTGGACCATTTTGCTCAGGTGGGGAATCATGGGACACTTTCCAGACATGGCTTCACCTCTATGGACAGAGCAGCAAAGTCCAACCCGAGTGCGACAGAATTTGGGCAAACTGAACACAAGCAACACAGCAGGATGCATTTCCAGCTGATAGCTGAAATACAAGCTAATGCAGTCAGGCACCCAGGAGCAGGACCGGCCCAGCTGGCTCAGCCTCACCTCAGGGCACAGCACGAAGGGGGTGCACGACCTACAAGGTCTGAAGGACACAGCAAAATTCAGTTTGCTCCCTGTCACCAAGTCCTTGTTTAATAAACAAACAAACGCTCTGAAATATCAATCCCTGAAGCTGTTGTGTTTAGACACTTGGTTTACATCCACCTTGTCCCTATGACTGGTAACTTGCAATAAAGGGAATAAGGAGAGAAAATAACCCTACCATTCCCCAGTTTTCTGAAAAAAAAATTGAGAATTGGAATGAAAGTTGGTTTTACCAAAACTACCAAGGCAAGAGCGGTAAGAAATTGCTGCCAAATGACAATTTTTCATTGTATTTTTATCTTTAATGATATCTACACTCTTAGCTTTGCTTTCCTCCCTATTAAACAAGTACAGGGATTAGAGAGGTCATTGAGTACTACAAAACACTTGTGACATCACAACCAGTTTCACAAGCAAATCAAGTTAAGGTGAGGAAGCTGAATATCCAATATGCACTATATTTCCACTGCAATTCTACAATTCCATTCCTTGGGTTATTTTGATGAATTAGTTACATTTAAAAAAAGAAAGAACAACCCAGATTTAGAATTTTGAACAGATTTAAGTAATTACGGGTAGCACAGACAGGGAATAAAGGTCATCTCAAAATCAAAGCATCTGATAAGATTTTAGGTGGATCATATCTTCCCCCTCAAAATCTAGACATGAATGCAGCACAGTAAGCTGAAACCAGAAATGGGAAAGAAAGCTGGGACAGAAAGATATTTTACTCCCCATTGAAAATCAGTATAACTAATCTCTTTAGAGAACATTGCCCCAAACTTAGACGTTGATCATTATAAAGGGATATAACAAGCAAAAGCAAAGGTCACAGCTCTTTGTGTCAGTGATTACATAAATAATAAATGTTGACAATTTTTGGAGGACAGAGCTAAAAAAGCTTCATTAAAAAGGAGACAGCTGAAAAACAGCACTGTGGAGGATAAGGTAGCATGGGAACAGCCCAAAAAATCACCAAAGGTTCCCTGCTGAAGCATTAATTTTTGCCTATTAAAACCAGAATGCATTAACACCTGGAGGAAGATGGACTCCTTGGGAAGAGCCAACACAGCTGGAGAGCCTCCAGCTCTGTGCCCACCTGAGGAGTGTGTGGGGGGTAAAAGCCCAGGTGATTAAGAACAGTGATGATACTTCATTTTTAAACGTCAGTAAGAGAAGCAATTGCACAGAGTAGCAGAAAAAAGCTCACACATCTGGGTGACAAAGAGGCAGATGAAATTCCTGACAGATAAATATTGGGCAATACATAAGAGAGAAAAGCACAGAGTGATCTTGCACAAGGAGTGCTGGGCTTGGGGCTGGGTCCTGGCACTCAGGAAGGAGATTTTAGTTTCTGATACTCAGTTCTACCAAAAGGTCAGGTCAACCACCAACAGCAATCAAAGGGAACGTTAGGAATTATTAGTGAAGGATCATGGATCTGAACAGAATATATGCCTCCACCTAAATCAGTATTGCTGCTTTCCCTGGAGTGTCAGGTGCTGCCCTGCTCTCACTAGCACAAAAATGGGAGTGTAAAATGAAAGGTATGATCCCTACATGAAAAGGTCTCTGTGCAAGGAACAACAAAGTAAACTAACACACTTCAGCTTGCGAAACACAGGACTTAGGTAGGAAGGAATATCTCAGAGGTACAGGACACTGAGTGTCTGACCACTGCCTATAGCCTGGGTCACACAGAGCACTGAGGAGCCATCTAATTAAAGTTCCTTTGCACAAATCTTTGTGCATTCCACAGCCCCTCCTCACTCAGGGAAGCTGCCGATGGTGAAAAGTTGAAATCAGTTGAAAAAACAGAACGAGGAGCTGACAAATGAAAGGTGTGCTAAGGATTTCTAAACACAGAGATTCTCCATTCCTGACTCGGGATGTCCCTGACCTGCAGATTACCACTGTGATACCCCAAAATACCTGCAGAGGGCGAATATTTCCTTTTGCTTTTCACTGCCTAACTACCTCTGGAAAAGAATACTGGCTGGATGGGTTGTCCCTTAAAATCTTGGTCTTACAGTGGTGATAAGATAATCAGCAGATGTGACACTGCTACAGGATGTTTCAGCCTGGGTGAACTCCTTTGTGCCACCTCCCACTGTGGCTCCACCAAAAAGAGTCTGTGCAGATCACCCAGCAGACTGACAGCTCGGTATTGCCTCATTTATCCAGTCATCCTCACTGTGTTTGACTGAGAAATCCAGCCCTTTTCAGGTTCTCCTAGAGATTCCCAAGATTCAAACCTGTCAGGGGAGGTGGCCACCTCTCAGCGAGAGCTCAGGTGCCCTCAGTGCTGGGTGCCAAAGGTTTCCAGCAGTCAGCACAGGGAGGGATGTTCTTATGAACAGACAGATTTCCTGCATCCCTCACCTGAAAAACAGCTACTTAGGAAAGTGTGTTCACATTTGGAATTGAAGATACGGGGATGTGTTAGTGGTGAACAGGGCAGTGCTGGGCCACTGGTTGGGCTGGGTGGGCTTGGAGGTCCTTTTTTGACCTTATGATTCCATGGTTCCACCATGTAGCTTGCTGGCAAAAGGTAGAAGTAAAAAATCTCTTAGGAAGATGATGAAAGGACAATTTTTAGCAGTACATACCAATGTATCAGGGTAACTTGGACTTAATGCAATTGCCCCAGCAGACATCAAACTTGTTTTATGAGAAGAAAACCAGTTTTTACAGTACTTTCTCAGCTAAGCAGGTGGGACAGTGGGAAAAGGCAGGTATTTCTGGTTTAGTTCATCCCTCTGGTAGAAGTCAGTGACACAGCTGTGTGTGTGTGTGTGGGGAAAGAAGGAACACAGAACTGGGGACAGGTATTTCTGCAGTGCTCACTCCAGGTAAGCACACGCTGGAAAATCTGTGAATCCAAGGGCAGATGGGCAGCTACACAAATTCAGCCCCAGCTGAATCCAACAGCACAGGGCAGAAGATTAGCCTTTAAGGCTGATCTAGTAAAAGAAAATACATCAACACAGTTCTCCACCCAACCTCCTACAGAGGCTTTCTGCATGTTTTTGAGATGTGTATTTTTGTGAAAACTCAGCAACTGAGAACATTTCTGAACTCTCTCTGCTGCTCAGCGAGTCCTGGCTGAACTGTTCAAACAGACAGTGCTATTTCATAGCAAATAGATGATATCACCATTGCAGAAGGAGGATTTAAAGAAGACAAGGTACGGTTACATGCTGTGAAAAGGGAAACAAAAACTCATCTCACTCTGCCCCAAACCTGCCATCTTGAAGGATTGATAAAAATTCCCCCAAGTGAGGCAGAAACAGTCTGTCCATCAGCTCCTATGCCCATACAACTATTACATCTTTGGTACTGAGGGTTGTGACTGTTGCTTATTTGCTAACATAAGGACAAATACCTTACTTCCCACTTTTATACATCCTAGTTCAGGGAATCCTTATTAATTACCTTTCTTACCTACAGAAACACTTGTTCAAAATGCTCTCTTCCCCACTCCCTCCCTATATCTATTTCAAAAACTCATGTCAAATTTTAAACATGCTTTAAAATAACGAGCTTTTCTTGGAAAATAAACACATGCCAAAAGCTAAGCTCCACAGACCAAAGCAGTTGTGCTGCTTCAGCTGGGCTGCAGTCATGGTGTTTGTCTTCCCAAGTCACCCTTGGGTGGGATGGGGCCCTGCTCTCCTGGCAGGGGCTCAACACTTGCCTGCCCATGGGAAGCAGAGAATGAGTTCCTTGTTTTTCTTTGCGTGCATGGCTTTGGCTTTCCCTGGCAAACTCTCTTTATCTCAACCCAGAGTCTCTCTCGTTTTTACCCTTCCAGTGCTCTGCCTGGTCCTGCTGGTGGGAGAGGGAGTGAGTGGCTTGTGGGGGGACACAACAGCCATGCACACAAGGAGAGGGAGGATGAGATTTCAGTTTGGAAGCTTTCACAGCATCACTGTAACAAGCCATTTTAGAATTTAAGACAGGTGAGATGTTATCTCCATCCATCTGGAGTAGGTTTTTGACCTAGAAATTGCGTCTGTCTCGGCATACTGGGTAATGATGGGACCATTCAACAAACATCTGCAATGCAGGAGAAGTGACAGTGAATGCTGGCATGCTATTCCATGAGTGGCAAGAGGCTTCACTGAGCCTTCAACTTGCCTCACATCTTGCTAGGGCATGCTCTGCACAGGAATGATGTGCAGCCTCATGGAAACCTTCAGCCCCCAGCTCTTTCCAACTATCCAAGGTCCTTGCTGTGGTATTTCTGACTGTCTGTATTCTGTTTCCACCACGACTTCCCTGTTGCAACCAGCAAGCAGTTTACTCACAGCACACAGTTTGCAAGGTTTGGAGAGCTGCAAAATCACATTGCTACTGGAACAGACTTGGTTACCGGCACGGCCTTCTCCATTAGATACTTGCCACTAAGTAAAGGTCTGTTGAGTGTATAAAGAGGTGGTAGATCTTCTATCTCTGCTATCCTCTGGTAAACGGCTCTGGATAGATGATCCCCATGATATAAACTCCCCAAGATGATGCTAGAGAAGTAAATTGGCTCCACAAAGAGGCTAAGTAAGGCTCCTTGAATACCCAATACGTTCCACCTAAGAGGGAGGGAAAAACAAAACAAAACAAAAACAAAAAAACACTTTCTTTTTAACCGAACAAGTAACATCTGCCAGACATAACAGCAGTTAATCACAACGGACCAGACTTTCAGCCCTTCCTCCTGACCACGGTAGCATAAGTTGTGACACCTGCCAGAACTTCAGAGACCAGCTTAGGGGATGCTCAGTGTCCTCCTGGCTAAGATGACCTACAGCAACAGGTCAGGACCATACTCCACAACTTTACCGTGTCTGGGGATGCATTTTCCAGCACCCTAGTGCCAGTGATGGCCAGGATCACTGCACGGGAGAAAGCCAGACGGTGAGATTCTCAGTCAGAAACAGCAGCTGATGCCCCCCAAAGACACCTGGCAAGGACTGGGTTTGCAAGACCTCCAACCTCATCCACCATAAGGGAAAGCCTGTCCTGGACACCCCAGCTCAACTTCCACGTCCTGCTGCCAGAAAGGACATATGCACTGGCTTGCAATATCCACAGGCAGGGAAGGCTGAAAGGGAAAACATGCAAAGAATGCATATCCTCTTTGCTGCCTTCAGCTGCCTCCTGGATTCCAACCATAAATCCCTGCCTGACCCACTGTGATCTACACTGGATCAGGTCTGGTGGCAAGGATAAGCATGCTTAGGAACAAAATCCAGATTTGTTTTGTTGTTTTGGGGTTTTTTTGCAGCTATGTTCATTTGAGGAAGTTTTGGCTCTCAATCTGTCTGTAAGAGTCATACAGAGAACTTATGAAAACCTCAACATCTCCTGCAGAGTTTTTTTACTGTCTTTGCCTGAGGAATACTTGCAAAAAGCTTGACACTATGAAAATAGCATATTTCAGTCAGAATCATAGAATCAAGGATGGTTTGGGGTGGAAGGGACCTTCAAGACCATCTCAGTCCAACCCCCTGCCATGGGCAGGGACACCTTTCACTAGACCAGTCCTCTCAGTCCAACTGCAACATCCAGACACAGGCAGCAGGAAAGTTTCCTTTGGTGCTTGGGTAAAACACTGGAAGCTCCTGTGCTCCCACTGAATGGCTGTCCTTACTAAAAACCCCATCTTATTTCTATAACCAGGTTGCAAGGTTACCCTAAGACAACAGGGAAATCGGATGTTGCAACAGTGACTCTGCAGTGCAGGATGACATGGCTACACATCAGCATCATCTCAGGCTGCAAACTGCACACCACAACTGCTTCACTGCTGCAAAAAAATGAACTGCACATGCTGGCTTCAGGACTTAAAAAGCCTTTTTGGTGTTTATTTTTTAAGGGGTAAAACAAAGACTGTAATCCAAGGAAAAGATTTCTTTACATATGTTTAGTGAGGATGAAAATGGAGGCAACATGCATTAACCTACTCACCTGTCATTAAAAAAGCTGGCCCTAATAAATGAGTAAAAATAGTGTGCTAATAAAAAATAAGTGTATTTTACATGGAACAAAGGCATATTTTGTCTAACACTGAGAATTCAATCAGCAACCAAATGTCAGATTAAAGATATCAAGGGAAAATGGTTGCTTCCAGGGCCAATGTGTCTTTCCAAGGACCTCACCATGACTAGAAGCTTGTAGCACAGAGGTATTTCAAGGGTCAGCTGAATCACAGTAGTGTTTTCTTGTTATTTGCAGTATTACCTACATTGAGAACATGCACTGCTACAGACACAGGTGGTATTATGGAAGAAACATCTGGAAGGAATTCAAGACTGAGCACTGCAAACCGTGGTCTTAGGAAAGTATCTGAGACTTGCAGACAAGGCACATCACACTTTACATAACAGGACCAGTGTTTGGGTGAAGGATAAACATCTCAAAAAAGGCCAAAGCACTCCTCTGGCAAGCCCTCACTCCCTAAATTAAGCCTTTGCCAGACCCTCTTCTTTACTTCTGATTTCACTATTTCCAGAGCTTGTGTTTTGCTGCTTCCTCCCACACTCGGTGACATTCTCTGGCACAGAACATGAAAGCTGACCTTTGTCTTGAGAGCTTCTTTGGACTGTGAAAGAAGAGGAGGAGTGTGGAGACCTGAACAAGTTCCTGCAAGGTGAACTGCGTGGACTGCCGTGACTGCCCACAGGCCTTCTGCTTTGCTGGGCTCTGCTGGAGCACCTTCCCCACTGCAGCACTTGCTCAGAGCAACTGGCTTGCTGCGAGGACAGGGTTTGCAGAAACCATCCCTGCAACCAAAGCCTCGAGCCCTTAATACTGATTAGGCAGGGTTAGATGGTGGTTAGGTTTATAAAACCAGCTTCAAATTTCAATTGTTAAAATAAAAATACATATACTTCTCTACAGAAATGTATTCTAGTATCAGAAACTGGTTGTAGTGCAGAGATAACCATGACACCCAAATGAATCACAATCACTGAGGCTGGAAAAGCCCTCTGAGGCCCTCGAGTCCAACTGCTAACCCAGTACCACGGCAGCATCACCGAACCATGTCCCCAGGTGCCACATCACACACCTTCTGGACACTTTCAGGGCTGTGGACTCCACCACTGCCCGGGGCAGCCTCTTCCAGCACCTGACCACCCTTCTGGTGAAAACATTTCCCTGGACCTCCCCTGGCCCAGCTTGAGGCCATTTTTTCTGGTCCTGTCACTTGTCACCTGGGAGAAGGGACCAACCCTCATGTGGCCCCAACCTCCTGTCAGGCAGCTGGAGAGAGTGAGAAGGTCCCCCTGAGCCTCCTTTTCTCCAGGCTGAGCCCCCACAGCACCCTCAGCTGCTCCTCACAGGACCTGTGCTTGTGTTCTGCAGACTGCAGCAGAGTGAAAACAGGATGGGGCGCACAGAGACTTTCTCAGTGCTCCTCTGTTATACTGTACTTCTTCCTGTCAAACACTAATCTCCCACTGGAACAACCTTCATGGATATAAACTGAGAAGAAACTACACCAACACCCCACAGCAGTTTTCATAAGGCCACAGGCATTGCCTCCTGAAATGGTAAAACTGCCTGCACAAGCACAGACTGTCAGAATGCACAGCAACAGCTGTGGCCAATCTGGGACTAACCTTTACTGAAAGCACAATGTCTGTTGAAATTAAGGGGCCAAAGTCTCCACTACAAACCATGAGGTGCAGAGCAGAAGAAAGCAAAATGTACTACAGAAAACTCTATGTCAGTGCTGCCTTTCCAGTGAAGGAATTAAGCAACAGATTTTTTTTTCTTCACACTAAAAACAGGATCAGAAAAGAGGGGAGTACCCAAAGGGACTCAAATCTAGCTTACAAATCCAAACCTGGGTGTTAAAGAAGCAGCATGAGCAGGACACAGGAATGCTGCATCAATCAACAGAGACACTGAAATGCCCAAAGTAAGGCATGTAAACGAGATTTGCTGATGGGGAAAGAACACCTCAGCAGGCAGGGAAACACCCTCCAGTGGAAATATTCTCCCTGGGAACACCTGACATGCTTGTCTTAGCCAAGCATAAAATGTGACTTCTGACAGCATTTAACATTTTCTGAGCATTCACACTTTAAGTCACTACAAGAATTGCCTTTCACAGCCTTCAAAAACTTCACCTTAAAGTAAAGCTGGCATTTAAAACACAAGCTTTTAGACTGGTATAATCAACCACGGGATTTGGGTTCAAACTTGCAACACTTAAAACCCGGGGGCCTGCCTTTCAGTCGGGTTACAGCTAATGGTGGTTTCTTCCCTGCTGGAGTACAAGCAGTGCAGGGCTGACCACCTCTGCTCCACCGAGCCAGCTGTGCCATGCCAGGGAAGTTGGGGGCACCTGGTGCCAAGGGGGATACCTGAGGACAAACACCTGCCCCAGGGACCAGGATGCTCTGGCTAAGTGGGGGTACAACAGCTCCAACAGCACTCAGTTCACAAGGCTGTCAGTGGGGGAGAA
Source organism: Dendrocincla tyrannina (assembly GCA_035047865.1). Classification (NCBI taxonomy): domain Eukaryota; kingdom Metazoa; phylum Chordata; class Aves; order Passeriformes; family Dendrocolaptidae; genus Dendrocincla; species Dendrocincla tyrannina. The sequence goes on from JAWWMP010000002.1 coordinate 1,008,652, forward strand.
GGGGGTGGGGGGTGTTGAAGGATGCTGAAAACCAGCCTGACTCATCAATCCCGAAGTTAAACACCCTGAGGAAGAACAAAGTGCCTGCCAAGGTACCCGATAAAGGACCAACCAAGTGATACTCCTGGTAACTTATGTGAAGCTGCCGAGCTGACACAGCTGGCCTGGGTACATCTGACTGACAGTCCCTCAGTGCACACTATCAAAGCCCTGTCCCACTTTTTAATGGCAGGGGCTTCGAACACACCTGTTCTTGGTGTGGGTGGAGGGTCCTCCCTGCCGTGGGGATGCCCCTCACAGTACCTCCTCAAGGCTGAGTGAAAGATTTGCCCACCATCGTGGATATGAGTGAGTAACATCCATCTCTGCTTAATAATTGGGTTTGCTCACTTTAATAAAATTGCTTCAATAAATAGTGCCCTATAAAAGCAGTTATAGCTACCTATACTGTAAGTAATTCTGATTACGGTCTTTTAGTCTAATCATTACCATAATCAATTTAAATAAATCATTCATTCATATCACTGTATTTGGTTTGCCACCCTTAATCCTGTGGGACAAAGTCATAAATGTTCAGTCACACCTGTACAATCCTTTAGACAGAAACTGCTGACCAAACCTGGACCTAAGATCGGATCCAGCCTTACCCAGACTCCTTTCTGAGAAGGAGTTTAGGAATCAAGAGGGTCCTTCCTGCAGGAGGGTCTCCCTGCTAAGCCTTGTGTGAAGCTTCCCCTCTGCCCATGACACCATGTGTTTGGCAGCCTGCAATACTCCTGCAGCTCTGCAAGTGATGCCCAGCAACCTGACGTGATGCCAGAAAGTTCAAGGAAAGGCATATTTATTTACTCATCCTTAACTGGCTTTTTCTGAGACAGGAGATCCTTCAGAGTCACCTTCAGGTTCACCCTCTATGAGGGGCTCACTGAGGTGACATTTAAGCCCTACCCTGTCTAACAAGGCAACAAAATTTCTCAAGCTCATCTTGTAATGATTATAAAGGTACTTTAGCATGAAAAGGGAAACGAGCTGCAAATCAAAACCACCGTTCTCCTTTATCCTCGGGCCAGCCAACACATCACAGGGGCCTCTACAGCGCCTGGACTGGGAGGTTCAGTGTCCCCCCCTACAGGTATGAGCTACTGCAGCCAAACAGTTGAAAAACACAAGAACAGTCAAAGGATGCTGCTGCCTGCTCTGCCATAAAGTGCTTTTACACCCCATCGTTTGCCCAGCGCCAAGCCTGGCCAAAGGAGACTGCCTATCACCACCTTGATCCTCCCCAGGTTGCTCATTTTATTTTTGTTGTTAAAAACCAACAAACCCGTGACCCTGTATTTTGGAGAGGCAGCTTTTGCCATCTGCTTGACAGCACAGCTCCACAAACAACTGTGGGACCACTGCTGAGGCAGGGAGACGCCACGGACAGGAGGAATGTTAAGGAATTTCCATTCCACCAGCATTCCTTTTAAAGTCTTTTTCTTAAATAGAAATGCTGGTTTTCATCAAGCATTTTCGTTTAGCATAAAAAAATTCAGCCACCTGAAAAATTACAGGTGCAAACTCAAATCTGCTTCAGTTGAGAAGCACTGCTAAGATATGTCCATGGGAGCACAGCTTGGGGTGCCCTGCATCTCCACTTTGCTCTACAGTTCCCTGTTCCCCGTGCATGCTTCGTTACAGGGAGACCAAAAAACCAGATTTTCCCATTCCCAGGGTTTTGCCATGTCCTCTCCCTCATCCTCCAAGTAATCTCATGCTCGAGTGTCCAGGGAAATGCTCTTTCAAACTATTACATCCCACCTCCTTTACAGGCTCAACCCCAACCTTGGCCTTTGCAGATTCATGCACAAGAGTTGTGCTCAGCTCCTGACAATGACACAGAGGACAGTCTCCGTGTTGTGTGCTCACCTCAGGTCTTACAGATGAGCACCTCGTTGGGAAATCTGAATTTTACAAATTTATCATATTCACTGGACTTCTTACTTTATATTCACCACTCCAGATCCTGCTGAGAACAACCTGGAGGATGGATGTACTTCCTCAAGCCTTCTGCTGTTGTCAATGACACTGCACTACTAAAGAGAGAGCAGAGAAACCAGAGGCTGACACCAAACAAGAGGAGTCCTCTCTTCCTTGCCATGTTGACACATTTTTGCTTTGGACCACCATGTGCTCAGAGATATCTACAGTGGATTCCTAAAAGATCTATTGACTTCCTCATGACATGCAGCTGATATCACAACCCTAGACACCTGAAAATGTAAGTAAAAGTTAACTCTGCAGCAACACCTTCAAAGTGTGCTGGTGTAGAACAGGCTGAAAAGTTTTGCTGCAGGTAAAAACTCTCCTCTGAACCTTCCAAACTCAAAAGGCACCGAATTCTGTTGCTCACACTATTTTAGAGAAAATACAGAAATGAGGGAGCCCTAACAGCAGTAAGTCACAAATCTTGATGTTCTTAGTATCACCCTCACTAATTTTTATGCAGACAGCAGTATGGAGCAAGTGAGACTCCATGTGTGACCCACAGTGGTGTCCACATGAAACTGGTATCAAAATTTATCTCAGGAAAACCAGAGTCTCCTTCAACTGCCCAAACAAAATCTGGTAAGCATTTACAGCTCAAAGAGCTGCTCTTGTCAATATTATTTAGTAGGCACTTTGTTTATCACAAGCTTTTTACTTGCAACTGATGGCAAGGGAGAGAAGGTGTCACTGTGGAAGATGCTGGACTATTCCAGAAGGCACTTTGCCTCCTGACATGCACGAGGCATGACTTTAAGCCCTATTTCTGTTTCCTTAAGAGATTAATTGAATCTCTATGACCATTCCATGTTCTTCATAAGCCACAGTGTAAACAGGCAGCAACATCTTAATGTGGAATCAGAGCTCCAAGTGACTTCAGCAGCCCACACTACAAATCAGAAGTACAAGAAGTCTGTGGTCTGTGACAGCAGCCCTTCTCACAAACACCTTTTCAGATCTGCAGCTAGAGACAGGAACAAGTGTTTCCCCTTAAGGTGTACCCAGACAGACAACCACACAACTCTGGCTTGTCCCAGCTTTTCTGGCACTGCCTGGATTTGCTGCACACCTGTGAGCCTGCCTGGAGAGGTTACATGATGCTGAGCAGTTGTTTCTTACCACCTTCCCTCGGGTATTTTACCTGAGTGCCACACAGACACCACCCATCAAAGTGGCCACTGCAATTCACATCACTTGGGTTAAGAACTGGTGAGGAGAACTGAGTTACAAACTTCTATTTGCATTTCCCACTCTGAATAAGCACAAAACAAGGCCACTGGATGGGCCTAAAGATCATCAGAAAAATATTTTGCCTTCTTTAAGGTAGAAGAGCACCGATGACTTCCCTCTTAACAACTCAGCCTAAAAAGTTCTTCTCAACTCCTAGAGCCTTCCTACCACAGAAGCTGGGTGAAGAGGAATTTTGCTCTTCTCAGCAAGACTGGAATGTTTCATGAGAAGTTAAGTCATTATTTGAAACCGAAAATATGGGCAGAAAAACACATCAAAAGGAGAATGACAAAAACCAACCTGATGAAGTACCACAGACCCAGGTGAGGATATATTTAAAACAAATGCACGTTTAGTCATGTTACTCTGGTCACAGGAAGCACCCTGACACCATGCTGCAGAGCCACCAAGCACTAACCCCAGGATAATCCTGTTTGAATGCTTCCAACCCAAACGGGATGACACTCGGGGCTCTTCAATGTCTCTCTCAGTTTTTCTTGGATGTTCCTACCAGCTGGGCAGGACACTGCAGGAAAGCACTGCAAGGCTGAAACCAGCAGCTTGGATTATACAGATAATCCACAGAGATGAGGCAGTTCAGACACACAGGGTTTGACAGAAGTGCAGTCCTGCACCCTGACTTTATCCACATCTTTGCCAGGCTGTGACTGAGAACCTTGGGGAAAGCTCAGTGGTTGCTGGACACTCCAGAGCAAGGCATTCTTTCACATGTAAATGAACACGTCAGGGAAATGTCAAAAAAGAAAAAAGACAAAAAAAGAATATGAAAATTTGGGCCTCCTTACCCGTCATACAGTCTTTGTTCTGTGTCAAGGGGTTCTATTTGCTTCCTTCACTGGCACAAACAAACTTACTCCCATTAGCCCCAAGGAGAGGTGACAGCTAGCTACGGAAGCGAGGGATGGATTCTGTTCTGCATCACACAAAATCAACAAAACAGTCAAATGTGTTCTAGCTCAACAACTGGCTGCATTTTTTAATGTTTCTTTTATATTTGCAACGACAATGTGATAAAGGAACGTGGCACGAATCCCATGTCAGATGGTTGGGAGAAGTCCCAGGCATGAAACTGAGGAATTTATTTGGTGAATTTTATTGAAAATACTGTAAAAGAAGCTGAAACGTTAATTTTGTAGAATTACCTTTTCACAACTGCCTGTTCTAGCTTCTGAAAGGCCCTACCCATTTACGTTAGAGGGATTTAAACTGAAAGAAAATGTTTTCCTTCAGTAGAAATGCTAATTTCTTGAGACAAGACTAAAGGAACAAAGCCATTACATAACTTTCCTCCTCCATTTTTGATTTGGGATAGGCAGTTCACAAGAACATTTCAAGCTTAATACCCTTAATAAATTTTGAATCGGGCTGTGACTTGAGGAAGAAAAGCTATCTTAATTTATTTTTTTAAAAGGGACGCTTTGCACTATACAAAATAATAAAAATCTAATCTGTGCATGGAAAATGCAGGTAATCTTTGATATCACAGACTGGTTTAGGCTGGAAGGGACCTTCACGACCATCTCATTCCAACCCCCCGCCATGGTGCCCTGGGCAAGGACACCTTCCACTAGGCCAGGTTGCTCCAAGCCTCATCCATCCTGACTCTGAACATTTCCAGTGATGAGGCAAGGCTGTGTATCACCAGAGGAAGCTCCCAAAAGCAGCAATGTAATGTATTTATTGTACTCTTCTGATGATGCTACACTACTCTGGGGGGGAACTGAAACCATTCCTCTGCTATTCCCCAGTGATGCAAATACAAAACAAAGCTGTCATGACTTTCTGTGGCTGAAATGAGACAGAAGGATTTCCCCTTGCCTATGAAGCCAGCAGCTCTGACACCAATTGCAGGGGAAAAAGCAGAGCTTTAGCACAGGAGCTACAGCCACCCTCACACCACACCTAATGAGATAAGCCCATCAATTCCCTGCACATTCATTGGGGGTACCATGGACCCCTCTTTGCTTATTAGAATCACAGAATGCTTTGGATTGGAAGAGACCTTAAAGCTCATCTCATTCCACCCCCTGCCATGGGCAGGGACACCTCCCACTAGCCCAGGTGGCCCCAAGCCCCGTCCAACCTGGCCTTGGACACTCCCAGGGATCCAGGGGCAGCCACAGCTTCTCTGCCCAACCTGTGCCAGGGCCTGCCCACCCGCACAGGGAACAATTTCTTCCCAGTACCCCATCTAACCCTGCCCTGCTTCAGCTTAAGGCCATTCCCCCTTGTCACATGCCCTTCTTCAGCAGTAAAATCCATAGCAAAGAAACCAATTGCTCACGTCTCACCTGGCTATCTTGTCACTGCAGGACATGGTCAGCAGCCTTTCTCCTTGCAACACACCATCCCACGTCTGGATAGTGGTGGTGGAGCGCACGGGGATGGTCCCTTCCCCAGACTCTATCTTGGTCCGCAGCTGGCCTCTGGCTTTGCGGTTGGGGTGCCTGTCCCCTTGATCTACAGGACAAAAATCACTTAGAATCAGCTGAGGAACCTCCTCCAACGGCTTTACACAGAGAATTACAGGAAGAACAACTCATTTGAGCTATTTGCCTGCAGTTCCTGCTTGCCTGCATCACAGTTCCTACTGCTGTCGGCAAATCAGCTACAGCATCAGACATCTCTCCCAAATACTGCCTTCCAGGACACACTGACAGTCAAACCAAGGCTTTGCCCAAGGAGCAGAAGGCAGCAGGCAGCTCACTCAGCTCTGCTCTGTGTGTTACAGTGTTCAAATGAAGTCAGTGGGCAGACTGTGCAAGGGGCAGGCAGAGAATGGCTGTTACAGGATGGAAATCGGGAAACAGGATGTTATTCCTGTAGGAATACTTGCTGACTCAGTGGCTTATCCCAGTTAGCATCAGCCTCTTCAAGACCACAGGGTTCATCACTCTGTACTGAACTTCTACCACAGAGGAATAACAGCTCAGATTTTTTTGGAAGAGATCTTTGTCTAACACACCTCTATGCTAAAAGGAAAGAAGACACCCAAATTTTAACCGTGGCACTGGTACATGCTCCAAGAAGAACTGAAGCTCCCTGGGGTTCAAGAGGACTGCTGCCATACCCTCTTGTGCTGCTTCATGGGGGGAGAAGATCCGAGCATCACCACAAGGAGACGTGCTGATATAGAGATGGAACTGCACGTTCTCCTTCAGCTTAAACCCGCCTTGCTCCGACCTCATAAAAATGGATTTTTGCTGATCTTCCTTACTGCTGAAACAGAGAAGAAGGCTCGAGTCAAACCTGACATTAACATGGAAAGAGCCATAAGCTGGGCAGTCTTAACAGGCATGAAAAATAAACACAGGATGGCTGAAAATGCTATAATATAAATCTAACAGTTATCACAATTAACAAAATTAAAGCACCAAGACAAGAAACATCCCCAGATGTCAAGAGCTTTCAGGCACTTCCCAGCAAATTAAACACCAGCACCTTTTAGCCCCCTTGATACTAGTTTGATTTATAAGTTTGTAGTTTACAAAATTATTCCTGACTATTCTTCCTGCCCTCCCCTCTCATGACAGACACCTCCCTCAATAAATGTTTGGCTCAAGTCAAACTTGAGGGCAAAAGGCCCGAGGTCTAAATTCACCATCCTAATGCCAAGGGACAAGTGTTTCACATTGAAATAATGAAGGCAGATGCTTCACATGGACATGTGTTCAGCTCTGTGGGATCAGCTCCTCCTCCTTTTCCCTCCAGCTTACCTCAGGTAAAGCTCAAGCTGTGTGTACAGGAATTTCAGGAGGCACCGCCGAGCGATGATCTCCGCGTGGCAATCATTCAGTGCGAGACCACGATCGCTCATGTATTCACCATTGATGCATTTGGTTCCTGTAGAAACACTTATTACCAGGGCATCTTTCACATCTGTGCCTGCAAAACAACATCTCAGGAATTAACATCACAAATAATGAACTGAGCGATCTTCTTCTTGCAGAACCCACACAAGGCTCTTTTTTTTCCTGTTGTTGTTTGCTTATTAAAAAAAAAAACAACAAAAACCACCAACTTTTTTTCCTTCTGATCTTTTCTTTAAAACAAACTCTTCTTTCAGCCATACCCTCCCTGTACCAGCCCCGTCTGTGGTCCTTAGGAGCTCTTCATGCTGGAGTTCAAACAAGTCAAAAACTGAAAACCTGCAAGGAAAAATTGCTGCTTTGGGAAAAGGTATTAAAGCTTGAGATCCAAAATGCTTTTTTTCCTGAGGTTCAGACAGCCAGTAACTTTCAGCATGTACCTTCTGCCCACCTGATATTCAGATATTCAGAGAGACACTAGAAATCTAAAAGGCACTGGTTCACTGAAGCAGCACCGCATTACGGAAGGGTGTGGAACCCATCCCACCAAAGGGAAGACTAGGCAATGAAGGAATTTAAATGCTTAAATCACTGTAAAGATTAGCAGCAGTATAACGTGCAGTTCTTGGTATTAAACCACCCCATACAACAGAATTTAAAAACCACCTTGGGTGGGTGTTTTCTATGCAGAGAACTGCCCTTCTCTCTCCAAAAACCCAGCTGCATGAAGGACTCAAAGACTGGTCAAAATGCCACCGAGCAAGACACTCAGGGGGAAAAAAAGCCCAACACGTTAAAAAAATGAACCTGAGCCCAGCTGGCCCCTCCTGCCCACAGGGCTGGAGGAGAAGCAAGAGCTGCAACCCAAGGCTATGCACTGGAGTCATCCAATTCCACAGGTTCCCCAGGCACACAGCCATGCAATGATGCTTTCTAATTCTCTGTAAAGCTATTTCTTTGGTTAATCCAAAGGTATCACATGTTAATTAAGTCTTCATTCTTAGGCACACGCAGATAGAGTTGCATATACAGGGTTGTAATTGCAATAAAAACTTGTTAAGGATCACAAAATACATTAAACAAAACGACACCATGTTCCTCACAGCACTTTGCATTTGGGGCTAAAACAGTGTTTGTCACAGAGGGAATTTTGGCAGCTGCTGCTGAGCAGTGCTTGGGGAGCACCAAGGCTTTCCAAACCTGCCAAGGGCCCCTGTGCTGCGGGTGGGCAAGGGACCAGCAGGGGACACAGCTGGGACAGCCTTGGAGAGGCTCCAAATGAACATCCCAACAAGGGTTCAGATGGACTGAAGACCAAGATAAGCCTCAGTGTGAGGAGGATTCAACAGCAGCGTGGTGGTGGATTAGTCAGGTCTCGTGTCAGCACCCAGAGAACCCCAACACCACTGCTTACACATGCACACCACGGCCACGTGCCAGAACAGAAGCTGCTTTCTTCAGACACTTTTACTAAAATGACTGACATAAAGCACTGCGAATAAAATACAGCAAGAATAACAAAGTGCAAAACCTTAAAAACGTGGAGAGAAGCGTAATTCTTACGTAATATGCCCAAACCAAAAATGCCATCTGCATGACTGATGGGCGGAAATGTATTGATTTTCCACAAGTTTCACAATTAATTCTAAAAGCTACAGTTTGCAAACCATGAGTTACTCCGAGTCTCAATCAGGCAGGACACTGGAACTCTGTGAAAACAGAAGTATCTGCACGTCTAATTTTCCTGTAAATATCTTCAGCTGAGAGTTGATTACTACATTTAGTTCACCTTCAAGATAAAACAGCCAAAATGTATTTCAATACTGGTTGACTGAAAATAAAGATAGTTTACCCGAATGCAAACAGAGCTCTTGTATTTAAGCAGTTAAAATAATACTTCTTCTTAACATACCTGTTGTCATGACAATTCCAGCAAGAACTTTTCGACGTGCATGTGGAGAGGTGAAATTTTCGGTCAAATCACTGAATTTATCTACAACCAAGCGTGCAACAGCATCAGCTAAAACCTGCGGGACCACACAGAAATGCACATCAGAAGAACTAAATTTAAAAAAAATAATTACAGGACCATTAAGCTGGAAGGATTTATACGCTTAAATGACTGGACAAAACAAACAGAAGGAGTTTGTAATTTTTCACTCCAGGACTTGACATTGAGGCATCGCTCGCAGCTCTCTGCAAGTGGAAGCAGAGGTTTGTGTGCTGCACAGCTGCTCAAACAGGGGCACACAGCCCCAAGCCAAGCAGCAAAGCGCCTAATGCTCATGATCCTGATGAACATTTGAGGCTTAGGAGAACAACTGGATAGACAGATAAGTCTAAATTCTCATGCTCAAACCTCAAAACGCATCATTTCAGTCACTGGATCTGACCAGAAGATTGAAATAAAAATCCAGGTCCCTCAAACCAACCTTCTGTAACAATCTAGGTTTTTTTCTAGCTATTACATAAATAAGGACATCTCTGTTTTCAACACTAGTTCAACACTTTCTGTGTCTTAGTTTTACAAGACATATACAAAGTTAGGAATAAAAAGTGTCAGTGTCCAACCCCAAATAAGCTATCTCAAAATTAGGAAGGATTTCTGGTTTTCACCTTCAGGAGAACTTGAACAGTCACATTTGCAGGGGGCTAACTTCTAAAATTAGGGAAAACTTCCAAATACCAGTCCTGCTTCTGCTGAATGACAATTCAGTTCAACACTGCAGCTCATCCCACCTGCTGTTTTCAAGGCAGCTCCAGCTGTAACAGCCAGAAAAGATGAGTCAAGACCAAATCCTTCAATTCTCATGTGAAAAGAAACTGAACCAAGGCAACCATGTGCTGACAACCAGCAGTGTCTGAGATGTTCTGGAGTACACACCTGGCCCACAGGTTCACAAGCCACAAGGACACAGATGCTGTGTCACAGCTGCCAGTGCCACCCAGATGTGGAGTGAGGCCCTGGCACAGGTTGGGCAGAGAAGCTGTGGCTGCCCCTGGATCCCTGAAGTGTCCCAGGCCAGGTTGAACGGGGCTTGGAGCAACCTGGGCTGGTGGGAGGTGTCCCTGCCCAGGGCAGGGGGTGGAATGAAATGATCTTTGAGGTCCCTTCCAACCCAAACTGTTCTGGGAATCTATGATAGGGATGTCTTAGGTAGCCAGGAACATCCCATGTGGTGCTAAACACACATGTAAGCAAACACATCAAGGCCAAAAGGATGCTTGTTGATGAGAGTCATCTGCTTGCACCCTGGTTTGGGGCTCTCAGGAATGGAACATCAGCACCATCACCCCTCCAGAGAGCCCAGCAAATCCATGTGGCTGATGGGCAGCACAGAGAGAGACCGGGCACCCAGCTGAAAGGGCACAAACTCTGGAATGCAGAGAGTTCTGAAAACACAGTGTAGGGAGAAAAGGAGAGACTGACAGGGGAAAAAGGGAAGGAAGGGAAGGAAGGGGAGAGAAAAAAGAAAGAAAGAAAAAGAAGAAAGGAGAAAGAAAAAAAAAAGAAAGAAAGAAGGGAAGAAAGGAAAGAAAGAAAAAGGTTTGCGGAGTGCCAGACCCCCTCGCCCCCATTTCCTTAACAACGCTCAGGAGAACCAACAGCCTAGAAATAACACGGAGATGCTCTCAGTGTCAACTGCCTTCTGGGAAAGCTTTAGCAGCCAAGGGAGGAATAACTAGAGCTCATGTGTCATGATTCCAGAGCCTGACAGTTGTCCCCAGAGTCTGACAGAAGACACTGACCAGCAGTCAGGTCACCTCTGCACCAGCCTTGGTCCCTGCTTTGCCATCCGACTCCACAACTTCTGGAGCCAGAAGACTCTTGACATTTTCTTGATGCATCTGAATGGACTGCAACTCAGAAACTTAACATATTTTTCAGGAACACATTTTTTTGCTCAGAGGCTACAAACACGTCTGGTCAGGCATTGATTTTCAAACAAGGTCTTTCTGTTGCTGGCCCCAGACCTGGGTTGGGATCCACAACCATGCACTACATCTGCATTTAACTGTGCTAGTACTTACCTAACACAGAAAGCTGAACTTTAAGGTAAATACATGAAACAAAAAGTAAACAATTAGGGTTTTTTTTAATCAACTTGGTCTGAGAAATGGAAAATAACACATAAAAGGCTTAAATGATAAACCTCTCTGCAGCCACATGGGCACATCACTGCAGGGCCAAGGCAGAGAGTCCCCATTCCACTGTTTTATCCACAGCCTCACTGCATAGTTATACTTCCCAGCTGCAAGTTTGATGCTTTCATTTCTGTAATCCTTATATTTGCTGCTCTACCTTGCACTGTGATGTGCTGGACAGGAGAACACAGCTGGCAGCTGACGAACTACCAGGCAACGGCAACATCATGCTGAATGACATTGCTATGGAACATCTAGGGAAATAAGCTCTTCCAAAGAGGGGTGGAGAATATATGCAGTGCTGCATCAAGCTCTGGGACCCCCAACACGAGAAAGACAGGGATCTATTGGAGAGAGTCCAGAAGAGGACACGGAGATGCTCCAAGAGCTGGAATCCCTTTGCTCTGGAGCCAGGCTGGGACAGCTGGGGGGTTCACCTGGAGAAGAGAAGGATCCAGGGTGACCTGAGAGCCCCTTGCCGGGCCTAAAGGGGCTCCAGGAGAGCTGGAGAGGGACTGGGGACAAGGCATGGAGGGACAGGACACAGGGAATGGCTT